>JAQBSW010000813.1:67500-167642 GCA_029291075.1 Eudiplozoon nipponicum | reverse complement strand
TCAACGCCAAGCGTATAACAAATTTATTAAACTAAGCTTGTTCAAATAGAATAAATTGCTTCAACTAAATAGAAAAACATACTGAAAAACTTACTCCTTTGATAGGTAAAAACATCCGCACAGCACCTACATCCAGATCGATTAAAGGAAGACTATACGCGGGAAAAAGAGGATCACATTCGCTTGCCGTGAGCGTATTTGTTTTATCCTTAACAGAGTTTCGTTTAAGGAGACTGTCGCTTTCATCGACAAGCAGATCCTTCTTCATCTTGAAATTCGTGTATTCGCCAGTACGTTCGTTCGCACGATCGACTTTTACTGTATCTCCTTGATCGAAACAGGATGATTTACATTCGTCAGCAGTATTAAAATAATCCTCATTACAATTTAACGAGGGTCCATGTTCGGAGCCACCTGGGCTCGTACCAGGTACATTCGGGCTACAGAAGTTCGTAAAGCCATCAAGCTCTGAATAGCACTCATCATCGTATAGGTTAAAATACTCATTTGTCTTGGATTTAATCATTGGAGAAAGTAAATGGCTCTTATAGAATGTTACTTGAGCCGCTATTAGTTGTGGACAGACAACAAGATCGAGTGGCGCAACAGTCAACTGAATTTTGTTTACGAATCTCTGCGCGGCGATAGACGAGCTCTTATCAGATGCACAACTGGCTGCACTCATTTTACTCTAAAACAAGGAAAAATCGGAAACAAAGCAAACATAGACTTGTTTGAACTAAATTCTGGACTTTTAGTAAAAACCCACTCCACACACCTTTCGCCAGAGTGTATGGATTTGCTGCTGTAACAGGTGTTCAGAAGTAGTTGAAATTCTCAATTTTTGGTAACTTTAGCATAACTTAAAATCCACTGTTTTAAAACCATGTACCGACTCGGAAACCAGTGCTGGTATCAGGTACTGATTCAATAACCAGTGTTGGTAGCCTTTATAGGCTCGGTGTGTGTAGTGAGTTGGCCTCGAAGTAGCATTGTCAGATTTTATATGAAGTTAGCTCCATTACTGTAGGTTTACACATTCGTATAGGAGATTGTACCGTCCAATTCTTCCTCATTCCTGACCTAAATATATTGTTCATATAGGGCATAGTCCAGACTCCTACTGATGAATCGCCAGGAGGTACCAAACGAATGTGCACATGAGATTACACCCACCGTTCATGTTGACTTTGGTTTATCCTTCTGGTAATATTTGAATGCTTAGTCATTTCATTCTACTATGTACAATACACCATTTCCAGTTTAAAAGTCATGTTTAGTAATTTGTTACTAGGTTCGCAACACCTAAAACATACTTGCATATATATTAGCTCTCCGCAACAAGGAGTATTTAATGTTTATTGATGTTTGTATTACTATACTATGAATGCTCTTCATTTTCGCACATTAGGTCATTTTTCTAAAACAGTATTTTACATTTGTTTAAATTATCTTTAACACTATTGACGATTGGTTATCGTCATAAAATATGATTAACACTCAAAAGTCTATTTTGACTACAAACGACTATATATAAATCACGGGTGGTCAACAAATATTTCACTGCGTTCAATTGTTGTTCTTACTTTCTACATAGAGGAGCGAAAATTGTCTGACCAATTGGCGGCGTAACACACACATATACGCACACACAAAAAAAAATTTTTTTAAATCATGAAATTATACGTTAAATCAATATCCCTTTCCCGAGTGGCATGATGTGCATCTTATAATGACAAATAGCCAATGCATGCAATGCTGACGAATAGGCTAAAGAACAACAGCACGTGGGAGGTGCGGAAAAGATCGTACGAATTATGATTTCGCATATTCAGCTCTCTTGCTTAGAGAAATGTTTGGAAAAATGTTCAGATTCTCACATAGTGCACATGATTATTGTACTGGATTAGCAAAAAATGCTTCACTATCTTATAACTGAGAAAAGTAGTCATAGTACTGTGTACGTAGTGAATTATCAATAAGTCACCCATTTCTAGAATTAAGGGATAACTTAGGTTCAAATTTCTCTTAGATATTTTAATAATGAATACATCTCCAAAATTCAACGATCATTAATTTTGCGAGCTGTGAAAATAAGTATTCAACTCGAGGTTGCGATCATTATTTAAGCACCAACCACAGTATGTATATACATTTGTCAGTACAAACTAAGCATTGTGTAATTTAGAGAAGGAAATTCATTCAGTAGACCGGTTTCGTACTTATTGGGATCTCTTCGCGTACTTTCCAGAATTTGCCTCGTACGGGGCTCGAAGCTAGGCACTTTTGCTCCAGGATCTATTGCAATAACCACTGACACATTCTGCCGCACACTACATTCAATTCTCAGTTTTATACTATCTAACGTTTCTTGATTAACTTTTCTTTTAGATGGAGCCTATATGGTACCCCTTTAGACCTAAAGTTCCAACTAACCACCCCAATCTTTCATTATATAACAGACACCACACGAACATTGGTTGCGCGGGCGCTGATAGCAATTACTTAAATCAAGGTTGTGATCTTGGCATAAACACCTGTCCCATTATCTACACACATTTGTCAGTATAAAATAAGCATTGTAGAACGTAGAAAAGACTTTAAATAGTGACATTATAAAAGTGCAAGAAATAATTTGTACCAATGCGGTGATGTAATCTCTCAAAGAGAAGTCCAAGAGGTAGCTTCAGTTAAGTTATTTAGATTTAAAATTTAGACAGAAATTATATCGCGTATCGGAACACTGCAGAGAACGCTGTATTTAATCGTTTTGTATCCAGCCTTCACAGTTAATTGAAAGCGCTTAAATTACAAATGGTTCAGAATCACAAGGTGGTGCAGTGGTTATATCAGCAATTTTAATCCGCAAAATTGTAACGACCACGAAATATGATGCCGGACACTTTCATTTATCGATACGAACCCAGGATGTCGGGTGTCGTAGAGAAAGGTAAAAGTGGATAATTTATGGTATTGATGGCGGATTTCTTCTGGCTTCTGGCAGACAGTGGTTGCGAACACCCGTTAGAGTAGACGCAAAGTACGTTTTCCTAATCTCACATTACAGCAGGTTGTTTCAGAGACTCAGCGCCATTGATAAAATCAAATTCCGGACTTCGGAGGTAATACCGAGTATATGGCCAAAGCTTCGTACACATACGTCCTGTGCATTCAGTTAGATCGAGACATCGTCATTAATTGGATCGAAATTATTACAAACGGATCTTGCCAAATTATGTAAATGAAAGACTAGGGAGGCAGTTCAATTAGTAGAAGTACGTCAATGGTATGGTCTGTGGTGTTTAAAAGAACATAATTGCAATTTATATGATTATAAATTTAATGCCACCAGCCATGAGAAGTTAGCGGTTTCTGGTAGGAAAGAATTGACCAACACCATTTTTCGGCGCGAAATCGCCTTAGACATATTGGGTGGCAGATATTCCCCAAATTATGGAGCCTTGTTTGCGTGTGTCATCTGTTTAGATGAATAACCTATGCAATCCGTATAAGGCAGTATTGATCTTTGAGTGAATTTCACTTTTCAGTCGTTAAAAGTGGTTCCCTAATCAGCGCGAAATGCAGGAAGACGCGGCATTGAATCTACTGTTAAAATGCCAACAATTTAATGCCTTTATTTGATAACATGTTGGTAATTTTGAAGTGGCAGATGCTGAGGTCGTTTAATTACGTAAGCTGACAGTCTGTCGAAAGTCAAATTCTTCATTTGCAACTCTTGTTATGATCAGTAATGTAGGCAGGGACCAGCTATTTACTTCGGTGAACTATGAGTCTCGCAATTTGGCTACTAAATAAAATCAGTATTGCTTACCTAATCCAAAAAAATTTGTCAGTGATATCGTCGGGTATAAAATATATTCGACAATGGATTTAGCAGAGTCCCGTACATCCGATAGAAGATCACTATGTTCTTCGCATTGTTGTTTATTAATTTAATTTAATTTGCAGTATTTATTTCTAATTACTTCGTAGTCTTTACTGTGAAACAGCACAATACTACTTCAATTAAGAAACATTTTCTAAATAATAACGAAATCCACAATTAACTACTTGCCAAATACAAAGTTTTTCATTTTCGATTTTTCTACAGTTTGATTGACCATTATAACAAAACTTACATTATCCAGAAAACAATCAGGAAAATATATTAAACGAACATTGGCTGCACGGGAGGTGATAACAATTATCGTAATCAAGGTTGCGATCTTGACCCATTATGTACATACATTTGTCAGTATAAACTAAAAATTGTATAGTGTAGAAAAGTTAATTCATCCAGTAGACCGGTTTCGTCCTTATTGGGAACTCATCACGTACTGGCCAGAAGTTATCACAGATAGGGCTCGAGCCTTGGCACGTCTGCTTCGGAGTCTGGTGCTCTAACCACTGAGACACCCTGCCGCACACTACACCCAATTTTCAATTACATATTAACTAATGTAACTCAGTATTTTTCTTTTAGGTAGAGCTCATATGGAAAATAAATTATGCGAAATAATGAATGCTGATAATATAAGTCGGTATGTTGGTAGTACAGATGAACCCAATAAAGCGAAACCGATTTTGAAAAATAACCTTCCCTCCATCATTCGACGTGTATATTCCGAAACCAATTCCGGCTAGTCAGCTCTGAAATCTCACTAATGCTAATATCATTGCTGTATAGGAATCCGTATTGAGTCAATCTTACACACAGGCTTGCCGTACCTCTTTGTACTTCATCGCATTTAATTTCGGTTTGATTATATAATTCTAAATTGCACGGTGATTTTGGTAAAAATTTGTTAAAATTCATCTATATATGATAACATACAAATGTTCTTATCTAACTGTACTTTTTGCCCATTTGAAAAACCTTTCTTCTACTGAGCTCATTGTATACCAAATTAATGAACGGTTTGATTATATAATTCTAAATTGCACGGTGATTTTGGTAAAAATATGTTAAAATTCATCTATATATGATAACATACAAATGTTCTTATCTTACTGTACATTTTGTCCATTTGAAAAACCTTTCTTCTACTGAGCTCATTGTATACCAAATTAATGAACGATAGCAACTTCGTAAACGTTCTTAATATATCTATGTACTGTTCTATGTCACATTATATATATATATATATAGTCAAAATTTGTATTAAACAAATTAAATATATATATTAGTTTAAAAATATATTGAAACAAATTATCAAAAAATTTTGTTACCTATGAATGTTATATCTGGTGGGATATTTAGTGATCATAGAAGCATACTTTTGTAAGAGATAACCGGAACCTAGTCTTTAATATATGGTATAAAACTAGTAATGATGTGACAGTTTATCTAATAGCGTCGACAAATATAACTACACATTAAACACCTGTATTCTCTGCTCGACTGAAACAAAAGGTAAACAAATTTGCCAATCATCAGCATTATACCTCACAAACTGACTTACATGATCGAGTATTCTTCGAAAACATAACAGTAAGAAGACTTTCCGACAGCCGTTTGACTTTTCATTTCCATTGTAACAGTCAACGTTCGACAAGCATTTCTTCTCGCAAAACTTCCGCCACTCAAACGAATTCTGCCTGCTTTTATAACGCTTCACTTCGCTATATAAATAGTCAGGTTGAGCTAAACTTTTAATGACAGGTAGGTTTTCTCGATTCGCCTCATCAACAACAGTATCACCGGCAAAATCAATCGTATCACTATTCCTGTCATGCGCATCGTAAATAAATAAACTATTACTATCAATATTATTGCTAGCCCCAAATCTAAAGTGTTGATTTTTTTCACAAATTTTGCCACTTGAAGTATCGTTTGTGTAATGCTCGCCATTCTCATTTTCGTCCCCGTCAGCGCCTTCCTTGTAATCTTCAATTTCGTCCTTGTCGTCATCATCATCAATCTCATCAATTAAACGAATATGACCATCGCCTACAGAATAATTACGAAAGTTCATACTAGTCGCACAATTGTTCAGGTTTTCTGTCTGGCACGCGCTATGATCAGGTTGTAATTTGTTTCCACGATGTTGAGGAGTTAACGTCGACCCGTGAAGACGACTAATGTCACTCATCCGAGGCCCCAGCATAGATAAATACGTTGGAGTTGCACTATTTGACAAAGAATTTAAACAAATATGATCATTAATTTATTTAAATAATTTTATCGGTATAACTTGTAGAGCAAAACACCACCCATTTTTCCAAAATTACTTAAAAGGAGATTGCATTGTTCATTTATACAAAAATTCTCAGTACGAGAAATTGGGCATATCTACCTGATTCAATATGAAATTGGATTGCTAGAAGGTAAGCCATGCCCAATAGATAAATGCCTACATTTTAGTTCTTCACGACTGAAAATATATACACAACGCTCACTTGTAAGTAAAATCAAGCAAACAGGCAAGAGCGTCTGTGGCAACGTTTAATGTGCTACAATGAGGTCTAAGTATCCTTGTTACTGTGATTTTTGTAGGTATGGCTATCGACTGGAATTAACCACAGCCTGATTTATAGTCTCACCATAATTTAAAGGTTTCACGTTTTAGGAAGCTTTGGACGAAGAGCGTTTGAAATGCATCGATTGCAGGAATAGAAGAAATTAACGATGGTGTCGTAGTGAGGCATCAGAAAACAATAATGAAATGCTGTTTATAATACCCAGTTAAAAGAGGTCAACGCGATTTGAAGGTGATTAATTATGAAAAGGACTGTTACATAAAGTGCCTGATAAATCAGTCATGCTCTTGTTGCTACACATATTGAAATATTTGAGACGTATATTTTTCGATGTATACTCGAAGTAGTGTAGATTGAAAGAGTTGACTTCTTTGCGAAATCAGAGCATAGTCGTTCAGATCCATTGCTCACTAATTGACTGACTGGGGATAGTAATAATGAAAATTTTATCGTCTTTATTCAGAATTCCAAAATTAAAAATGTCTGTCTCTTTTGCTTTGCTCTCTATATATTCTGAGCGCTTAGTGCTTCGAATCGCCTAGCAACTACTCAGTTATATTTTTCTGTGAGCTAATATATTAACGAAGATTTTTACTTTACTTTGACCGCTCACGTTATAAGTGGTATAAACGTTTAGTTATGTTGCCCTATGCGAAATGTTTTACTGCCGATATGTAGTGTGCCCAATTTTATTTATGTGATTCTTCGATTATTAGGTCACATAGAATGACGCAGAGAGAAGAGAGAGCTGAATAGGAAAAATTTTGTGGCATTACTATATGTGACCGTTTGGCTTACATGATAAAATTTTGATTGTTTTACTTACACACTTTATTGAATTATTTGAGAATAAATACATCATGAAATCATAAGTCGGAAATGTTCTATTAAGTTTCAGTCTCTAAATCCTATTTATGAAGCTGTTACTTGTGAGTCATACCTACTTCGAGGGACCGGATTAAAG
Source organism: Eudiplozoon nipponicum (assembly GCA_029291075.1). Taxonomy (NCBI): domain Eukaryota; kingdom Metazoa; phylum Platyhelminthes; class Monogenea; order Mazocraeidea; family Diplozoidae; genus Eudiplozoon; species Eudiplozoon nipponicum. Next base: position 160,198 of record JAQBSW010000813.1, on the reverse strand, counting down.
GTTCTAGCAGTTTTTGGTTGACTGCACCTAGGGTAGACGACAGCGGGCCTGTAGTATAGAAGTCAGACTATGGGTACGAGGCAACTATAGGAGGATGGAGTGAATTTTAGTGATTAAATAGGCGTAATCCATTATAGTATCAACGAATAGAGAACAGCGGCAGTCATAGGGAAAATAAACGCAACACTGCGAAAGCTCGCTAACCAACAGATAAATGATCACAGCAATAGATTAACGCTCACATTCAGCAAATAATTGCAATCGCTTACGCCGCGCACAAACTACCCTATGTAACAGAAAATTCATCACCAATTAGCTTTCCGGTGCGTGTTTTTCCGCCTTTTTTATTTGCTGCTGAGTTACTATGTGCAACTAGGGGCAAAACCCAATGGCTTAAACGAAACAACTTTTTTTGTATTTCAGAAACCGTCGAAGTAAAAAGAATTACATACGGTGTCGTGATAACATATGCTTCTCACCTCATGTTGAAGTGCTCCAACGTGAGATTGACTTGGCCTAACTTGAATCTGAGCTCCAGAGATTGCTCTCGTATATCTAGTGACAGACTGGCGTCCTCAATTAACCACAGAATTCGATCATTCCTTTCCATCTTTGCCAGCTCCCCTGACTTATTTACATTCTTTTCAACAGAAGGCACCGTGTTAAGAGAAGACATCGTGTCACCCACTTTGTGATTCTTCAATTCAGTTGCACTGGAAACAGAACTGGAATTTGTTTTCAGATTCAGTGAACCATTAGCTTTAGACAAGGTACACTGCAACCAGAATGTGACAAGCGGTGGCTTACAGGCTCTCTTTTCAGGACGAGTAGAAATCGGTGAAGCATTGCCAGGAAAAATATTTATCTTTTGTGAAGAATTGTTGGAAAATTGGTCAGCAACCTTTTCTCCGATGCTGTTAGACTTTCTTTTAAATTCGACCAGTTTCGCTGCCTCAATGTGAGAATATAACAAGAAGGAATAGTGACTCATAGCTAAGCTTTGTGTAGATGTGCTGCTACAAATTTGCTTGTTGATGGAATGCTGAAAGTTAGAGCTTGAATCAGCACTCAAGTAGACAGTTGGTAAATTAATTAACTGGTTAATCTATACAGATTTGAATTAAAAATGAATTTGGAAATTAAAAATAACAACACGATTAACGAAAGCGTTAAAACTGTAATTTAATACTAACCGCATCAGCAATTGAATTAAAATAAGGCATAATCCAATAATCCCACAATGTTCTTCTATTAAAAACTTTTGACCGCATCCGGTTTTGATGAATATAGATATTATATAGCCACAATAGAAGCACGGTGCGAAAGGCAGCATAAATATCAACGAAAATATGTAAATAACAAATTTGAACAGTGAATGAAACTGAGTGATCCTTCACGGCGCAATAATTTGAATCAATTTTGAAGACAAAATTCACCGGAAAACGCGTTCTTAATAGTTATGAATTATATAATTAAATAAACAATGGCGCGCGAGCGTTGATAATTACTTTTTTAGACAAGATTGCGATCATGATATAAACACCAATCCAATTATATACACAAATCTATTAGTATAAACTAAGCATTTTGTAACGTATAAAGGGTAATTCATCCAGTAGATCGGTTTCGTGCTTATCCGGAACTCATCACGTTCTGTCCAGAATTTGCCGCGGACAGAGCTCAAAACTGAGCACGTCTGCTTCGGAATCGGGTGCTCTAACCACTGAACCACCCTGCCACACACTAAACAAAATGTTCAGTTGTATATTAACTAACGTTTCTTGGTTAGTTACATCTGCTCTTCAATCCAAGTGAAAACACACGAACACATACACAAATATTAGTTTAAATGTGCAAATTGAAATATAACTTAATAAGTTCACGTGACGCTAAAAAGCCCCATGGTAACGCCAGTACACGAAAGAAATGCCAGTGTTTGCACAGTTCAGGACCACTCTTATTTATTGAAATAGCAGTAAAATAAGGAATCATGTGAGCAAACCTCGCCCTAATTAAAAGTGAGAAGCGTTGGGTTCGTCTGTCGCAATTTTCGCATGACAAGATATGTTTAGCTATATATATATATATACCTACCCACAACACAATTCGTATTTTTAACACACCAAGTCGGTCGATGTTCCAATAAGGATGAATTCATTTTTTTCTTTTATTTGCCTAATTATGATTGAACACAGTTACAATTCCAATTTTAGACGATATTGCATGCACATTTCGATGGTATTTTGTCTTTCACGAATGATAGCGGAAGTTTGGCGGCGAATATAATCAAAATTACGTCAGCTGCAAAATATCCGAAAGTCTATGCAGAACTCAATTTATTATTCATGTGTTTAATTCCATCTTCACATTTATAGTTGAGGAAAAGGAAAGCTTATAAAATTTTCATAACAATCCAAATCAAATGCTTTTTTTCATTTTAATTCAACGCCAGATTTTAGCAATGTACAAATTAGCATCGTACTTCATGAACTAGATTTGCTACCTAATGCAATATATATAATAAAAATCCTGCCATTAAACCTCAATTCAATATAATTTCCCCAGGTGACATGGTGTCCGGTCTACAATGACAGATCGAACTAGGCTAGTTACAACTTCAGATCTTAAGAGATGCCTAATGGATTCCACCTGAAGGAAGTTTTTATATGACTGAAACTTGCGTGAAATGTACGGCAGAGGTGGCTCAGTGGAATGAGTGCTAAACTCAGTAGTAAATGTGCTCTGGTACGGGCTCTGGCCTCGGCAAATTCTGCCATATACTTGATGAGTACCCAATAAAGAGGAACCAATCTACATGTACAATTAAACAATAATTGATTGCGCGGGTGGTGGTAAAAATTATTTAAATGAAGTTTGCGAGCTAGAGGTAAACACCAATACCATTTTATTTATGCATTAATGTTGTCCGACGACTGGTTAAATACAATGGGATTTGTGTTTACTTCAAGCTCGCTACTTGTACAATGTTTAGTTTATACTGACAGCATATATAACAAACTCTAGCTTCTTATCAAATCAATTACAATAAGTGTCGAATTTTATATAAATTTCAACCAGCGATGAAACAGAAAGGACACGACTATACTATTCACAGAAATATATTTCCGTTCTTTTAACTTTACTTAGCCAGCATTAAGGTAACTTTTTATTATTCTTAGTTTACTTTTAACTATCAATTGGATATAATAAATCAATAAACGAAGATTATTTACATTTTCATAAAAAGTTATACTAAGACAGGAATAGAAACTGAATTTCACTTGCGCAACTTAAAGCAAATCAACCATATAAGTTCTATTAACTGTTTTTATCTAGATATCAATTATGAATTACACAAGTTACTCTACCAAAATAAAATGACATAATTCATTCTTAATAACTCATTACAAAAAATATAAACATTACATCCAATAGAGTAATGTTCATATTCCATGTTTTCCCTTGAATTAAAAAAGAAATAAAAATTGAACAATATGAGCCAAAATAAGAACAGCAACATAATAAAAATTCTCCCTTCGTCATGTTTCATATTGACTTAAGACAAAATGCTTGAGAAGCCCAAAGGGAGTATTATTTCGAAAAAGACTTTTGTATAAACTTGCATATCTAAAAAAATAATAAAAATTGCCAAATATGCACGTCTAACGCATTTCAATTTTATTAAAGTCAAGTTGCATAAACTTTTATTATAATCATGGTTGCGTTCTTGATATAAACACCTGACCCATTAATTACTTACATATGTCAGTATAAACTAAGAATTGTATAGTGTAGAAAGGCAATTCATCCAGTAGACCGGTTTCGTCCTTATTGGGAACTCATCAAGTACTGGCCAGAATTTGCCGCGGACAGGATACGAACCTGGGCACGTCTGCTTCGGAATCTGGTGCTCTAACCACTGAGCAATCCTGCCGCACACTACACTGCACACAATTTTCAGTTATATACTAACTAATGTAACTTGGTTAGTCTATTTTTCCTTTAGGTGGAGCTCATATTGCATCCATTTAGACCCAAAGTTCCAACTAACCATCCCTAATCTGTCATTACTGAAACACCACACTACAAGGGGTAAGTGGTATTGAAATGGACATTTATATAATTAAACGAACATTTGTTGCGCGGGTGGTGATAACAATTCTTATAATCAAGGTTGCGGTCTTGATATAAACACCTGACCCATTAATTACTTACATATGTCAGTATAAACTAAGAATTGTATAGTGTAGAAAAGGCAATTCATCCAGTAGACCGGTTTCGTCCTTATTGGGAACTCATCATGTACTGGCCAGAATTTGCAACGGAAAGGGCTTGAACCTTGGCACGTCTGCTTCGGAATCTGGTGCTCTAACCTCTGAGACATCCTGCCGCACAATACACTACACACAATTTTCAGTTATATACTGACTAATGTGGATGGATGCCATATGAGCACCATCTAAAGGAAAAATAGATTAACCAAGTTACATTAGTCAGTATATAACTGAAAATTGTGTGTAGTGTAGTGTGCGGCAGGATGGCTCAGTTGTTAGAGCACCAGATTCCGAAGCAGACGTGCCAAGGTTCGAGTCCTGTTCGCGGCAAATTCTGGCCAGTACAGGATGAGTTCCCAATAAGGACGAAACCGGTCTACTGGATGAATTGCCTTTCTACACTATACAATTCTTAGTTTATGCTTACATATGTAAGTAATTAATGGGTCAGGTTTTTATATCAAGATCGCAACCTTGATTATCATAATTGTTATCACCACTCGCGCAACCAATGTTCGTTTAAGTTGTATAAACATTGTTTCTTACTGGGAGGCCATGTGTAGCCAATTCAATCGGCATTCCAGAACTTGATTCGACATAGATTGCAGAACGAAGATTGGTCGGATAGAAAATTTTTTTGGTGTTCTGCGTACAATCACCTAAATCAAATAGAACACATACATTGCGTGGCAATGCTGTCAATAAGTTGGCTGCAACAGTTTATAGTTTGTCCTGTCTCATTGGAAAACAGGAAGATTGACTCACCACATCTTGGAGACATATGCGACCGATTTACAATATACGAGTTTCAAAACTGTCTCCCTCATTTTCAGGTGCTAAACGTGTGCGTTTCGTTGGTCTACTAGCTCCTGTCGCCGTGAAAGCATCAACATGACGTGTATCATGCACTGAAAAATGAGGTCAGCTCCATCTTTTTAAGCCAATTGAGATCGGCGCCGTCTTGTAAAATGAAAAGTAAACGTTATGTTGATGCCCTCAGAACGACAGACGAACTGGAAACTAACGAGGGACAATGATTTGTTAATCATCTAGTACAAAACTGTCACCCATGTCAGCAAGGTACGGTAAGTCAATATTAGATGATAGCATTGAGCCCACATTTAAAATATACAGTAGGATTGATAATATACTTGGTATGATGATCTTGAGTTTGGTGTTCACACAAGTGGGCGGTTGATTCCAGCCTAGTCGATATAAATTAACCAAGATAAATAAAGAAAAACTAAATTGTCTCTAAATTTCAGCCGAAGCCAATCCTTTCTATATTACCATAGATTCCACGTAGAAAAACTGAGTGGGCACTAAAAGCATAGCGCTGTTCAGCCCAAACTAACAATTCGACTCAAAATTGGCCATAATTACCATTTTCAAGGCATTAAGCTGAGGGAAAATCCTAATGAGCACTTCAGAAGCACGATAAATAGCTGTCCGGAGCTCGTCTTACTTTTCGTTGTACTATCAATTGTATGTATTTTATATTTCCCTTATCTCGCAGAATAGAAGAACGTGGAGAGGAATGTGCAATCATTTATTAGGTGTTGCGCACCTAGTTTTGCTGTTTTTAGAATTACTGAAAGAGTTTGATTGATTTTCATTCCAAGTTTGCAAAATTAGTTTCAGTAAATGTTGTGTGACTGTATAGTAACACGGGATTGGAGTTTAGTTCTAGCCCGCGAACTTGAATAAACTAATAGTCATCTCGATCCACGCAATCACTGTCTTCATAATCTTACGTGGATAAAAAAGAAACTAACTGAATCATTTTCCCGATTAACACTAGACCGAGGTTTCAAATTTTATGCCAATAGATATGCTGACAGGTGCCTAGCTGGAAATAAATTAGGAGACACAAACAGCTGAAAAATGAAGACAATCTCGATGTTAATGATAAATTTAGCATAAGAGATTATTGACTTTAAATTTTATTCTGCAGCCTGTGGGATTTGAAAAATCAAAAAATGTCTTAAACAACGCTCTCTTTATATGGTAAAAATGTCCATGCTATTCATGATCAAAGCAAATTCGATTGAATTTATCAGAAAAAACTATATAGATTTTGAACATCTAATCACCGGCAGTTGGCATATGATTAGAAGAATTCTATTCGTCTTTTACGAAATTCAGAAACCATGAAATAACACGCATACAACGCTTAACAACATAACATCAAAATTAAAAGCTGGATAACGTGTACATTATTCAAACCACGATAAGGTAGCATATAGTGTTTTATAGGTTTACTTAATTTTACCTGCGGATACATGAAATAGACTGCTATAGTTCAATGGACAGACAAAATGTTACCGTCACATATTTTTGGAAGAATTGCGAAGTGCGGGCGTCATAGTGATGGCTGTAGTGTGTATGTTTGATGAGAGGCCTGATGATGATGAATCAGGAAATTAGGAATCGCAAAATAGTCAGTCAACGAAGATTAGATCGTGCCTAATTTCCAGTAGTTATTATGGACGATGTTGGAGCCTGAGGGGGTCAAATCAGCATCCAGTCACAACGAAGACGAACTCAATGCGTGTTCGGAAATGGGAATGAATCAGATCTTTGCGAAATTGATAGTGCAAAGCAACAACTCACGCTCGCAAATCGTAACGTCCATAAAAAAGTTGCTGTTTGTTTATGCAAACAGAAGAAACATGCTCAAGAATTGAGTATGAACTGGATTGATGCACGAAATTGATTGTTTGTTCTTTTATTTCACACTCTCTCCACAGTTACATATTTCTATATACTTGAGAAGAAAATGAGAAAAAAACAGTTATTGGATCTGATAAAATTTCTTTCTCTTTTTGCACATGGAAAGGATACCATAAAATTTAATAATATCTCGTTTCCCTATTAACTGAAATATATTAAATTGCTTAATAGGTAAAAATTATTCTGGTTCTGAGTAAATAATTCTTGTAGTAAGCAGTACTAACGAATAAATGAGAACATTTTAACTATCGCATACCGCGTCAATTGCCGGTCTGCATAGTGTCTTCATCTTCTGCGTTGTTCTTAGCATCATTGCTAAGCTTTCCACGCCGCAAACCTGACTTCGCCTGTTTGTACGAGATTTAACCGCGTGAACAGTCCTTTCTTTACCAGTTGTAACTGTTAAACATTCATGGTCACGCGGAGCAAATTGTGATTTCGATAACCCAGACGGACCTTGGTCTGCTGATTTGGTGGGTACGTCAATGTGAAGACAGCATGCCAACGAAACAAGATGAGAGCAACTAACACAATCGCTTTGGCTTCTAATTTCACATTTGACTTGGTTAGTACGTAAACATGATTCGGCAATGCTGTTATTCTTTTGCTTAGCATCATCGGCCAGCGGACACATACACGTTAATTCTGCTTTACTTGTTGTATGACTATCCGAAACAGACGCGGATAGTAGGACATCTGCGTCAGTTGATGGAACCACTGGTGAGGCCACATGCAATCCTGCATACTTTGGAGTAGCTGCCAAAGTGATCGTGGCCAGTATTGAAGTACAATCAGCTAGATTGTCTGCGGATGGATTTTCAGTCTGACTTAGAAATAGCCATTCATTTGAAATTAGATTAACTGAGCAGATCGAACGAGCGTTTGGTCTATCAACTGCAGTGCTGATACGACGGACACCGAAATCAGAAATAATCACTTGCCAAGGAAGACAATTTTTTCTCCTTTTTAACTGAACAGAGCTTCCACTCTGTTTATTAGCAGAATTAATGATAATTCAAATACATGATCGTGTTTGTACACGAAATGAGTGGATTTGGAAAAACCAACAGAGAAACGGAAACAATAATATGAAGAATTTACTTTATATAATATAATAAGACAAAAGAAAATATTTTACTTTCTTAAGATCAATGATGAAAACCAGTAGTGAAATATCGCATATTAATAGGGTAATCTAGCACAGCATAAGAAAATTCAGAACCATGAGACTACCTAAAATCTATAATCAATCCGTGGCGCTATCCCACGAATTCCTGTAGGCCTAATAAGCTAAGCATTTCAAAGTAACTTTATTCAGATTCTCCAGACTTCTCTAACGAAACAATTCACCGAATGCGGCAGGGTGGCTCAGTGGTTGGAGCAACAAATGCCGAAGCAGACGAGTTCAGGTTCGAGTCCTGTTCGTGACAAATTCTGGACAGTACGTGATGAGTTCCCAATAAGGACGAAACTGATCTACTGAATGAACTGCCTTTTCTACACTATATAATGCTTAGTTTATACTGACAAATGTATATATACAATGAGACTGGTGTTTGTATCAATATCGCAACCTTGATTTAATTAATGCAAAGAGCTGATAGATAATATGTGAAATTGTCGTCTGGAACTCCGATATTATTATCTTAAGCAAAATAATGCTGCAGATCTTTATAATTGATCGTTCTATAAAATCTAATGAATGCAACAGCACAGGAAATATGCCTCATTGTAACGCATGCAAGTGGTGAAAGACGTGCCTTTCGCAGATATCAACTCACAAGCCGTCTTTAATCTAAAACAAATAATATGATAGAGTAATGGTGAGCTACAGCAAAAAATGAGCATCGAAGCACGTATATAACGACATCGAGAAATAATTTAATCCTAAAACAGAAAGCTATACAAAGAAGAAGATTGTGTTTAACAATAACGTTGAACAACTTTTTGATCTCACGAACTATTTTTTTCAAAAAAACAAATAAATCAATAAAAATTGATTTAAAAAGTAAAATCAGTGGGAACTGCAGGCGACGGCTGTTTTCCTCCTGGTTTTAAATAAATCACGCAATGCAAATGACTTATGACTCCATAGTAACCTATCTGAAAGATAATTTAAAATTCAAAACTAAATGAAGATGTAATTATCTGTTTTTATCGTGAAAACCAAATATTAAATAGATAGATAAATATTTAGATCGATAATAGGACACCAGTTCTTAACATTGTCGACTCCATTATATTGTATTAGGTGTTGCGCACCTAATAACAAATTAGTTCAAATATGGCACGAAGGATACACCAAAGAGAGCATGAACGGAAAGTATAATCTCGTGCACATTCGTTTCGTGTTTATTGGCGACTCGCCAGTAGGAACCGGTAAAACGCCTCTTACCCACTATATATTTGGGTGAGGAATGTTGGTAAATTGGACGGTGCAATCTCCGAATTTGTAAACCTGCATTAGTGAAGCTAACTTCATATAAAGTCTTCGACAATGCAACTTCAAAGCCAACAATCTTTAACCAAATGTGCACGAGTTTATGCTTTCCGTTCATGCTGTCCTTGGTTTATCCTTCTGGTCATATTTGAACTAACTAGTTACTAGGTGGGCAACACTTAATACACAACTGGAATATATTTGTTCTGTGCAAAAATAGTATCTGACTCCAGTATATCATTAGTTTACATAAGCAAAAAACAATATTTCTAAAACAACATTCCAGAGCCGAAAAAAGAAAAATAAAGTTAACTATACAAATTATGGCGAAATATACGCTTTGGTATTAAAGGCGAAGTCATAAATCGCTATCCTCCTTACTTGCAATGAATCCAATTCAAGTTGGCACGATACATTATTACAGACATAACCATAATCAACAGGAGCATTATAATTTGTTTTAAAGAGAGGAATAAATCCATACCTTTATTACCAGAAAAATTCTAGATAGCTCACTCGCTACGACAAACCCGCTGTAATGGCGGAAAAGTCAACGGCCAACTGCCAATGAAAACTACATTATTAGCCCGTGCAATTACAAGGAATCCGCAACAATTCACAAGAAAAACTTACCAACTCAGGAAGACAACGCACAGAATAAGACCAAGAATGCTCACGAGTAGACAGACCAGCTGTGGTAGTTCTGCTGCCGCCAAAAAGCACATCCTCGGCACACCTATCGAGGTTCGCCATATGACAACACTCAAGTCTGTCGCCATATACGGCAGTGTTACAACCAGTTTCAGAAAAACTATCTCTGCCAGAACTGTTGTAATTAATTTCTTCATTTTCCAAACTGCTCGACCGTGTAAACATAATCCTTGCCGCATTCGAAGTGTGCTTTTCCTTGGTTTTTTCAATATACGTAATGTTTGCAGCGCTTGGACGTAGTCGATTTTGCGCAAGAAGCGGTGACTCAAAGGATTGTTCGTCAAGACAATGATTAGATACATTTGGTAAACTATGACCGTTTTTGATAATCTTCTCGTGCGTGTGGGACCGCCGTTTGTTATCGAAAGAGAGAAGAGGACTGTTCAGCAACCACGCGTGGTCAATCGAACGAACACTAGCTGTTGATGTGTTGTTTAACAGCACGACTTCGGGAAGGCAAAACTCTACACCATTGTAATACTGAATAGCACGCTTTCCATTCGTTTTGCTGCTATTTTTGTGCGATGGATATGTTTGAAAACGTGAAGATGAAGTCAATGTCGATGACGACAATGGTGGTCTCGGTGGCGATGGTATTGAAACAGATTCAGTTCCTGATAACAACCCAGGAAATGATCTCGTCAGGGCATAGTCAGAGTCTGGCCATATAACAAGGCTAGATGACGCGATTATGAGCTTCACAAAGAAGTAAAATAATAGATTAGATACTAGCCAATTTTTAAAATCAACGTTAATGAAATGCAGCTCAGTATTTTTTTAAATTAAACAATGTATTTTAAATAATCGACTTTCGTTTTAATAAATGTATGTAGATATAAAATACACAATGCGGAAATTAACTCAGTTTTCACATTTGATAAACGAATATTTCAACGAATATCAACTATGTATGGACAATATCGTAGTATTCTTGGAAGCTTATCTGCATTGATCCTTCTACGTGTTAATAAATACATCTTGGTATAAATACAAAGTTATAAATACTGTGTTCAATTTAGCAAAACGTTATTATAAATTGTCTGGTTCTGTAAATAAAGAATTCAGAAATGCAATGTGGATTGAGTTAGATTACATGTTGCTGTATAACGTACACAGTAGATTCAACTTAATTTTCTATTATTTCTAAATTCCTTCCATAAGAAACTACATATTTTAGTCGAGTTGATATCTATGTTGAATATCCGCGAGTTGTGTTCACGGGTTGTTGCTTTGCACTATCAGTTTCGCAAAGATCCGATTGATCCCTATTTCCAAGTACGCATCGAGTTTGTCTTCTTATTGACTGGGTGCAGATTTGTTAAAACTAACCACTGGAAATGAAGTAAGATCCCGCGAACACAAATCGCGGATATTCAACACTTAAGCTCGTATTGCGCAAACAGTCAAAAGAGTTGAGATCTAGTGACAAAAAGATATTTTTAATTACGCTGCATGAACATGTTTTTAAAATAAAGTACGCTCAAATATGCACAGTCCCGTCTCAAAATTGCATGCTTTAGAAATAAAGTATAGTAAACAACTAAGATACTTTGGTTTGTTTATCTAATTCAAGACTGTTGCTGATTACCTACGTAGGTAATAGAATTTGTAAATAAATTTAACACGATAACAAAACACTAAAAGTGAAATAAACCGAAGGACGACCGAAGGATTATAGTAATACTGGGCTCAAACATAGGTAGAAGTATTAGAGATTCATCAGACTAAGTCAACATCCCTATTGTATTTAAAACGCACTTTCACCATAGCTGAGTGAGATTGAACTCTTAACTCTCTCTCTCGTTCCCTATATATATATATATATATATATATATAAATTCAATGCATCAATTATAATTTTATGCATGTTGGCAGTCCTACATCAGGAAACAGTTCATGGTAGTGTAGGCACTTATACGAATATGGTCCCGTAAAGATTTAACTCTTTCTGGCAAGATCTCTGGACTGGCAACGCTAATGATTTGAGTGACAGAACACATATCTAGATTTTTCATAGTAACATAATGACCAAATTTATAATGAACAGTCGCTATGTTTACATTTACATAAAATATCATAAAACGCGATTCGTGTGAATCAGATAAGCTAACAGATTCTAATAGGAGACCTGGGTTGATAAACAGAAAAACATGATCAGCCCCTTTGGTTCTTTATGTTGCGTAATATTCATAAAAATTTCCAAATATTCTGTGAATGAATCCATGTCGCCTTTGTTGAGTGCGTTCACTTTATGTCCAAGTGGCTTCATTTTCTTCTCAATGCACTCTATCATTGAATTGCATCATCAATCATATATATATATATATATATATATATATATATATATATATATATATATATATATATATATATATATATATATATATATATATATATATATGTCGGTAGTACAGATGTACTCAATAATGCGAAACCGTTTATGAGAGAAACCTTTCCTTTATCATTTGACGTGTATATTCAGAAACGAATTCTGGCTAATCAGATCTAAAATCTTACTTATGCTAATATCATTGTTATATAGGAATCTGTATTGAATCAATCTTACAAACAGGCCAACCAAGAAACAATGGTTTGAATATAACTGAAAATTGTGTTTAGTGTGCGGAACAGTGGCTCAGCGGTTAGAGCACCAAATTCCGAAGCAGACGTGCCCAAGATTCGAGCCCTGTCCGCGGCAAATTCTGTCCAGTACGTAATGAGTTACCGATATGGACGAAACCGGTCTCCTGGATGAATTGCCATTTACGTAATTTATGTGCCTTTGTGTGATAATATTTCTTCCGATCTTGATGATAGCTTACGCTCACTCGGTTTTATTATTATAAAAAGTTATAACAACTTTTATAAATTCACGACTTAAACAAAAAACTATTAGCCGCATACTGTTTTTGATTTACCTCAACAAAACGCATAATTTGCTCGATTAGTTTCGGAATATTATACTTTAAGGAAAGCTAAAGGTGCACTAGTTGTAAAGGCGCGTCACAATACTTTACGGTAGCAAAAAATTAAATAAATTGCATAAACTCAATTGGGCTAGTGCACAACAGACACAAATAACAAACCTGAACATTTAGCCGATTAATTAACGAGAACCGTTTGAGAAGCCAAAATTTCAGACGTGTCCATTGAGTTGTTGTGCCCAAAACTGATGGTTGGCCACCAATCACTTTAACTCCATTTGCACTATTCTCGATATTAGCTGAGACCAGTTTACGGTACGGAAAGTAATGCGTAGAATTTGACAGGCTCTGTGTCGTCGATTCACACGCTCGTCGCAAGTGCACTGGCTCCGCTGATCCGGAAACACTTTCAATTGGCGTATAAGCTCTAAATACAAAATGAAACGCGGAAATCGTAATACCGACAAACATGGAACAGAGTTATATATATCTGAAAATATAAGACTATCTATGAAAGATCATAAACATGCAGAAGAGGCGTTTCTACACTATACAATGCTTTGTTTATACTGATAAATGTAAATATCTAACAGGACTGGTGTTTATATGAATATCGAAAATTTGTTGAAAATTACTATTATCGCCGCTCTTGTACTCAATGATCGTTTTGAATATATAAATGTTCAATTCATGACCACATCCCCATGAAGGATGGTGTTTGTTCTACAATGACAGATTGGGGATAGTTGGAACCTTTGGTATAAAAGGATGTCTATGAGCTCCAACTAAAGAAAAGGCTAACCAAGAAACATTAGTTAGTATATAACTTAAAATTGTCTTTAACGAGTAGCAGGGTGGCTCAGTGGTTAAAGCGCCAGATTGCAAAGCAGACGTGCTCGGGTTCGAGATCTGTTCGGAGCATATTCTGGACAGTACACGAGGAGTTCTTAATAAGGACTAAACCGGTCTACTGGATGAATAGCCTTTTCTACACTATACAATACTTAGTTTATACTAACAAATGTATGCATATACTAGGACTACTGTTTACGTCAAGACTGCAATCTTGATCTGAATAAGAGGCAGATTGACGAATAGAACAATAAACAAATAAAAATAAGCTCATATGATCCTTTAACTAGAAACAGTAATTACAAGTAAGATGGCCTAACAAGAATAATTAATAAAATAATTTATCTATAAATTATATATATATATATATATATATATATATATATATATATATATATATAAGAACCGGTTCATAAAATCCTCAATTTGGTCTGACAAAATTAAGCGTTTATTGCAGAAACCGATCGCCATTTAGTCGCCTACGTGCACGGAGGCCAGTGACCCGCAATGTGAACTACAATGGAGTCTTTTTCACTAAACAAACTCCAGCACAATAAAAGAAACAGCAGGCATTTATGGTGTTTTTTATCGTTTCAATAAGGGATTGTCATTTATTATCATGTCATAATGCACTACCTCCTGGAAAAGTTACAAGAAAGCCGACTTTAAGTGTTACTTCCTTGGCTGGTCCTCGAGTAGTCCACCGAAACCCCCAGTGTTTTCGTTCATGCAACTTTATGCACTTCTGGAGCTCTCCAGTACGTGAGGAATAGATCTTCATTTACAATCTTGATTACAAATACAAAACAGCAATACATCAGAATCAAAAATATGATGCTCCATTGCCGAATAATTATAAAAAGACAACGTGTTAAGGATATAGAGTTCAGCCAAAAATCCGTGGTAATAATTTCATAAACTGGCGGTTTCCCCAACTCGATAAATCTATGAATGACTAAAACGCACTTCATTATTACCCACTAGTGACACATCAAAATATGTAAGTTACAGCTACAAGATCTAAGAATACGAATCCAGTAACCAAGAATTAGGAAGTAGTAATTTAAGGACAATATTTTTTTAGTAATAAGCTTTGATAGTGATCCCAGCGTGCGGCCAAAGAATACAATCCAAATCTGAAAAAAACGGTCTTGAATAAATCAAATTTTTTTACAACGTATTTACCTTAGGTTTGGCCTTGTAACATGTGATTTTATATTCGTTAAATGTTGGATATTGTGTTTCGTCGAGGCGCTTGCCCCTACGCAATTGATTCGGTTGGGTTGGTTTGCTTTGTCTACAATCAGGAACTCGTCCTCCCGCTGTGTTAGCGCTGAACTCGATGATACTTGACATAAGCTTGCTCTATTAATATCGACACAAATGTCGCTATGAGTTAGGTTACAACCAGAGTCTTCATAAGCATTGCCAGCCTTGTATCGCTGATCAGAATATTTTATCACATCATATGACAATAGTTGATCAGCATTAGTAGATGAACCACAAAACGTTGGCCTCAAATTTAGTTCTGAATTAGAAAATGATTCCGATTTCCCAGGATAAGCTCTATCCGGTGACGTCTTGGTGCTATTAAGCATTAATGAGTTCGTTTTTGATGACAAACATTTGTGGCAGCTAGCAGAGTTTCGACTGAGGCCTACATTCGTTAGCCAACGCAAAAGATGCTTGCTCACAATAAGACGAATGCGACCAACGAATATTTGACACGAAAAAGGGGCTGAAACCAAAAAAATGTAAATATAAATTTTTTAGCAAGCGGAGACAGCACAAACAACATTTCAAATCATATGAAAAATTGCCTCCATCCCCGTAATCTCTAAATTAAGTAATCATTAACTGCGCGGCTAGTTAAAAAAATCATAAATTCAGGCTTTCAAACTTGGGATAAGCGCAAATCCCATTTTATTTAACCAGCCACGCAACAGCTAAACTACTGTCAATCATGCGCACTGACACGTTTCGACCGTCTATGGTCGTTATCAGAGCACGATGGAAAATTGACTCGCAATGATCAAACCACAGTGCATATATATGTATATATATATATATATATATATATATATATATACAAAGCAAAATTAGATATGCGGCTCTCATCTCGAGTAGTATCGCATAAATTGTACATGACTGAAAATTTCGCACCTAGTAACAAAGAAGTTAGAATAGGACAAGAAGGATAATCTAAATTCAGCATATACGAAAGGTATAACTTCATGCACACATACGTCTCGTGTTTACTAGAGACTCGTCAGTGGGAGCCAGTACTACGCCCTATATCCACTATACAATTAGGTGAGGAATGTAGGAAAATTTTGACGGTACAATCTCCTATACGGATGCGAATACAAGCAGTCGTGGTGTTAACTTCATATAAAGTCTTCAATAATGCGACTTCAAAGCCAACTCTCTATATATAATGCATACTGAGCTGCAACAAACAATATAAAATTCATAAGCTATAAGATATCGGTCATCGCACAGGATAAAAAGCGCCGCCTTACATTTTTCTGAACAAAAGTCTCGAGGAAACTGAGCCGCCATACTGAACAGTGCAGCATTACACGTTGAGGGACCTTCAATACAATGACGACTGTCGCTATTTTCCTCCATCCCAAGTAAATACTGAAATTTGGAACTTTTTGAATCTGAAAAAAATTTGCTGATATTTTTCGTCTCAATTTTCGGCAGTCTGCTTTCAAGCACTGGTAGGCTAACAGATTGCAGTTTTGCGAACCCGTTTTTGTGATCAAAGCAACTTCGGTGATTGTTAAATTTGCACGGATCCCGGAGAGATGTTGATTTAGCAGACGTATTACCAGGATGCACTGATGCTACAGTCGGTGTGGTGTCAGGTTGACTAGTAGAACGCGATGAGGCTTCGCAGTCCGGCATAGAGCAGTTCAAACGGGCGGACGGTTTGAAGAAGATACCCAGTTGAAAAACGGTTGTTTCATCGTTGACCATCCAGCGAAGATGACTACGGCCAACCAACTTCAGCTCCAGCTCACATGAGCGAGCTTGCAAACAATCTTTAAGAGGATAGGGGAAAAACGATCAAAAAAAGTTCGCAATTGCCCACCAATATTAATCAACAGATAAAAAAATTGTATGAAATACTTCTATCCGTGAATGCGAAGATTTGAAGAAAATTGTATATAAAGCAAGTCGCATCGGAAAATAATGAAATAAATATATATACCCAAGGCAGGAAAAAACATAGACACATTACAAATAACGTATGAATTTAGTGTTTAATGGCTAGGCCTTAACACTTGCCACATCACTCCCTATATGTAGATGATATCTTGTTGTTCATCTCAGAGGAAGCAGACCCTTCCGAAATCCTTAAACAAGCAAATGGAGTCGATCCAGACATCAAATTCACTCTCGAGGTAGAGAAAGACGACAGTTTCCCATTCCTTGACATCAAACTCACTCGAGAAGCAAACGGAGATTTGACACTGGCCATACATAGAAAATCTACTTTCACCGGACAATACATTCATTACAACAGTAGTGTGCCAAAATCCCACAAAAGAAACTTAGTAAACAACCTAGCAAACAGAATCAGGAAGATCTGCTCTGAACACAAGATTGAGGAAGAACTGGGCTACCTGAGGAAAATTTTGCTAATGAACAACTACCCAGAGCGGTTCATTGATGTCAACATCAGACCACGGCAGATTCGTACTAGAGAGGATACCGGCAAGCAGGTTTTCCTGAACTTACCATTTAGAGGCGACATACCAGCCTCAATAATTGCACGGCGGCTGAATAGAATAACTAAAGACAACTTTCCCAGTGTTAAAGTTAATATGACATTCAGTACACAGAGAATCATGAGGTTGGATGCCAAAGATCAATTGCCACTTCTCTCCAAATCATTCATAGTCTATAAATTCTCATGTATGTGCGGTAGCACATATATCGGACGTACGAAGAAGCAATTGATAAGCAGAATCCAGCAATATTTGCTACAGAAATTGATTAACAAAGGCTTGCCACCGTCAGGAAAATCAGCTATTTCCGATCATATATTGGCAACGGGGCACCCTGTCAATTCGACCAATTTCACAATTTTACATAAAGCAAAATCCGAAAAAATTATTATTTATCTACGAAGCACTTTACATAAAACAACAAGCACCTGACCTTAACATTCAAAAGTTTCATCAACATGATATCCTTATCGACTGGCCAAGAATAACAAAATTCAACAACAATCTACTAGTATCCAGCCAAGAACCATTAGGCCCTCTACTAGAATCAACAAACGTACAATCGGATTGACAACAATGTGAAGTGGAAATAACAGAGGCGTATACGATGACAGAAGTCTGCAAACTTTGTGAGCGTTTAACATTGCAATCAACATTAGCGTTGTTACCAAGCGAAAATAGCAATCTTGCGCAGCGGGGTGAAACGATCAACTATGCTGGGAAAAATAGCACTTGTACATGTAACAGTGAACAATGTGCACAAATGGCTAACTCTCAAGATACCAAAACAATAATGACAAGATTTCAGACATCACTTCGCAATACTGCGAGAATAACCTTTACATACAAACACGCATACACAACACAAACACAAACGCATACACACTCACCAACTAGTCAAAACAAGAAACAACAGTAATAACGAGTCAGATTTGTTACCAATAGCATAATCAATTGAAAACCCAAAATGTATAAATATGTATGATTGTATAAGAGATGTTTAGTATTCACGAAATAAATGGCCTTTATCCACTTTGTTATTTGTGTTGTTTTCCTAATTATAAGAATATATATATATATATATATATATATATATATATATATATATATATATATATACATATATGTATATATGCGCATACGTATTTCTATACATATGCATGAACAAATTTGTGTTTATGTATTATGTATGTATTTATGCCTGGACGCACGCATGTATTACATTCATATACGCACGTATGTTTGCACGTATTTATGTAGTTTGCTATGTTTATACATTTATGTAAGTATGTATTGATGTATGAATTAATGTATGTAAGCATGTATGTAAGCATGTGTGTATGCATTTACGTAACTAACTATTAAGGTATAATTGGGTGTCTCTGTGTATGTACTCATAAATTTTATGTGTAAGTATATAATTATGTATGAATTTATGTGCGTTTGTATGTATTTATGCATTTAAGTAAATGTGCATTTATATATGCATATACTTTATGAATGTGTGTATGTTTGTATGTATGCATGCATTTATTTACATTTTTACGCACGAGTCACAAAATGTCTGTTGCCTAACAATGGACGGTGCTTTATTAACCTGTCGGCTTCGCGAGTAATCCATAATAAAGCTCACGCATACGGGCGTAAACAACGATTCACTACTTCTACAGTATCAAAAAAACCGCAGCGTCATACAAGAATGGATTCTTATTTGACCTGCGTTTTTCTGCGTAGCATGTAAGGCATTATTTTTTTATAAGATCTAGAAATGTTTGTTCAACGTCTACCAAATTACGCTTCGAGTAACAGGTCCTGGACGTGGTGATTGTGAGAGGGCCCACTCTCAGCCAGTTCACTTAGAATAATTAATAATTAAACGAACATTGGTCGCGCGAACAGCAATAACGTCTAATTAAATGCATGACGATAACAAATGTTATCGAAGGTCTGTACAGATGAAAGACTCGCATTCAAATGATGAATCGAAAATACGTTAATCTTGTTGGCCACGTTCAGAAATTACCATGTTAGAAACAGTGAAGATTGAAAAGAACCAGCAAAAGCTCGTTATTGTGATTTGTAGTTAGGAAGAACTCCAAAATTAGTAAAATAAAGATCTCTTGCGTTTCAATTACTCAAAAAGTTTGTACTGCCAATTAAGTTAGATACTGTTTGTTGTGGAGAACTGATAGATATGCAATTATGTATTAGGTGTTGCGCACCTGGTAAGAAATTAGTTCAATTATGACCAGAAGGATAAACCAAGGACAGCATGAACGAAAAGTATAATATCGTGCACATTTGTTTCGTGCTTGCTGGCGACTCATCAGTAGGAGCCGGTATTACGCCGTTTACTCACTATATATTTCAGTGATTAATGTGGGAAAATAGGACGGTACAGTCTCCTAGACGAATGAATAAACCCGCAGACGTGAAGCTAACATCAGATAAAGTATCGATAATGCGACTTCGAAGCTAACTCACTATATATATATATATATATATATATATATATATATATATATATATATAGGATTAATTTGCTTTTACTCGCTGTTTTGTTTGACTAGTTGGTGAGTGTGAAACAGCAGTAAAACGAGTGAGATTGTTACCATCATAGCTAATCAAATGAAAACCCAAAATGTATAAATATGTATGATTGTATAAGAGATGATTAGTATTCACGATATATATATATATATATATATATATATATATATATATATATATATATATACTAAGTCTGTAAATGATTCCAACTCTATGGCTATTGTATCAGAAACCGATACCAACATTATGGTACCGAAATGTTACATGGTACTAACACCATGTTTGCCGAGTCGGTACATGGTACGAACACGATGGATTTCAATGTATGCTATAGTTCATCAAAATTGAGAATTACAACTATTTATGAACACCTGATACTCCAGTAAATCCATACACTCTGGACTTGATCGATATCAGTTATCACATTTCGCAGTAAACATGACATCATTCAATAAAATAAATATAGGTGAACAATAGTATGCATTAAAATCCATCGTGTTGATACCATGTACCGACTCGGCAACCATAATTTTAATACCATGTACCTTTTCGGTACTCAATGTTGGTATCGGGTATTGACACAATAGCCATAGAGTTGGCAACCTTTACAGACCCGGTATGTAAATTATAGTTAATGAGTTAGTGTCAAAGTCGCATTGTCCAGACTTTATATGATGTTAGCTTCACTTCTGCAGGTTTACACATTCGTCTAGGAGATTGTACCATCCTATTTTCCCACATTCCTCACCCAAATATATAGTGGATAAAGGGCGTAATACCGTCTCCTACTGATGAGTCGCCAGTAAGCACGAAACGAATGTGCACGAGATTATATTTTTGTTCATGCTGTCTTTGGTTTATCCTTCTGGTCATAATTGAACTAATTTGTTTCTAGTTGCGCAACGCCTAATACATAAACGTGGAATCTATTTTATACATGATGCGTCAGAAATGGAAAATAAATCATAGAAAACAAGATACAGAAACTCGACAGGACTTATTAATAAATTTTATCACGTCACATCACCACTATAAGCAGTTCATGCCCAATATGAGTCAGGAGTGGTCAACAACTACCAAGTCAGTAAGCATTATTTATTGGATAGTCAGGATTTCAAATGGCATCCTAGCCACAAATATAGAAGCCAATACGTGAACTCATCAGCTATCTTATGTAATAGTACAGGGTCTAATACAACTACTTTAAATTAGATTCGGTGCTAGGCAAAAGTAATTCATTTTCCCTTAGTGTTTCATCTACATCACTTATGCAGTCTGTAATGAAATATCCGTCATGCTCCCTACGAGGGAACCGGCAATGGTTAAATCAGTAGCAAGGAAGGACGGCTGCAGACTACCACCAGTACAACGCAGGTGTCCGTACGATATGCCACGGAATTGAATGCCTCTAACACAGTCATTATGTTTGCATGTTGTTATTCACGGCTAGCCACCATATAACCTTGAACAATACGAACTATGTTGAATCTGATCTGCATCGTATGTCGCACAGGATAAAACGAGTTGCTTCATCTACTGAGTCGTGCAAGATGGATAAGCAAACTCAGGCTACTGCAGACACATAAATTTCCGATGCTGCTCTTTTCAATGACATTATTGTTCTCAAACTAAAAAATAACGCTATCTTAGATGCTATGAGTATGGTGAACGTTGATTAAATCACTGAATTCAGTGCTGAATAGCCTAATGTCGAAATAAATTCAGGTAAGTTACCATTTATTATACATAGTTAGGTTTTCACGTCAGCGCATTTAATGTGCGAACCTTAAGAAAAATTTGGCGAAAAGGAGCTCGGTAACGAACGTTGGATAAATTAGGGAATTATATATATTATGTATACGGAACTAGAATTTAGGACGTTTCGAGCATTACAGAACTGGATGTACCATCCTTAGATGCTATGAGTATGGTGAACGTTGATTAAATCACTGAATTCAGTGCTGAATAGCCTAATGTCGAAATAAATTCAGGTAAGTTACCATTTATTATACATAGTTAGGTTTTCACGTCAGCGCATTTAATGTGCGATCATTAAGAAAAATTTGGCGAAAAGGAGCTCGGTAACGAACGTTGGATAAATTAGGGAATTATATATATTATGTATACGGAACTAGAATTTAGGACGTTTCGAGCATTACAGAACTGGATGTACCATCCTTATCATATTGTTACTGGCATCGAACCTCTGGTACCGCGGATTATACTCAAGCCGATCAATGGGGAATCTATAATTTCCTAGCACATGAACTGAACGGATCCCTGTAAACAACCGATATTGTGCGGCACGCTTAAAAATGCCTACTAAAATCAACGCCAGCAATCTTAATCACCATTTTCTTTTCTGTGTATCTGCATATGTGTCCACTGATTGCAGAACAGCGATAACAAGAAAGCGTTCTATTCCGACTTAAGCAGAGCAAGAAGTTCAATTATTGTTTTGTTTATGGATAACATTAATGCAGAGGTGGGGCTTTGAAGCGACGTAGAATTTAATTTAGGTGGCAGGTAAACGTCAGGCTCAATGCGAAATGATAATGATGAAGGATTGTAAAGATTTTGCTGTTGTACGAATTTCAAAATTAGTGTAGGACGATACGTCACATGCTGTCCTTCAGCCCCAAGACATCAGTGGACTCAAACAGATGATCTACAAATTAGTTATCGATAGTATGGTAGCATTCAAAAATTTCTCTTGTTTTAGAACACGTATGCTGATTCGTGCCATGCACTTTCCCATTATAGATCTACACACAGATTCCCGGAGGCAAAATAAGTATAAGCCCGAAATACATGTTATTTGATTGGGTAAAAATCACCCCATTCACAAGGCCTCAAAGTGAAAATCCATGGTGACATTCAAGGATCATAATAACGCCATTTTTTTAGAGATCGTAGAATGTTGACTACGTTCAATAAAAAAATATTAGTGTGACAGATTATTAAAAGTTGTGTCAATGAGGTGATTGGGCTAAACTTTAGAAAATTAATTTTAGTATGGAAAGTGCAACTAGTCAATGTATTTACATTTTTTAAAAATATATAATTAAAATTATGCTACTCTATTGCAATAAATTGCTCTACGTCGACAGTCATCACCTGGGAACTTTTCAGACTTCGCAATTCTGACTGAAGTATTGCCTCCATGAGACGCTGACATCAATGAAGGTAACGCAAATAGACAATTATCAGAACAAAAATCATTATTGGAAGGCATGTCGGAGTTCTCATGTGATTGTTGGCATGTTTGGCAAGAGAAAAGCATTGCAACAGCATGGCATCCAAATGGTCGTGAACAGAACACGCCTAGTCCAATATTTGCATCCTTTAAAAGGCTGTTGTCTGGCAGTTCTGAGGAAGTACAGTTTTCGGAAGCTAATAGACGTCTTGAGAACTGGCTAGGTGAAGACAAGCTGCCACTCAAAGATGAAGCACCGGAAAGCTATAAATATTATTTTTCGTAATTAGAAATAACAAAAACAATTATAAGCAATTAAGTACAGTGTTAAGTTCAGCTATTTCGTGTTTAAGCAACATAAATGGAAAACTACAGAGTGCACTGAAGCATAACTTTATTAGAAAACAGGAACATACAGCACATTTATAAAGGCCTTTGTCTTAACACCAGTCGAGTAGAATTTTGGCAAAAAGAAAAGTCTTATTCAAAAGGGCTGTATAGGCCTGATTTATGACAAAGTTGTGCTTTAATACACAAAGAATATTCAAATTTCAACAATTAAAAACAAGCGCCGCAACTTCTCCGGGCGCATAGCGTAAATGAATATGACTTCCGCTGAAATTTTAAAGGGGAATATCAACGACCGAAATTGAAATCAACTTGAAAAGCGGACCCATTTAACTTTTTTCCATTACATCATTTGAGCGCCTTTTTCGTCTTCTAGAACATGTAGAATACCTGCCTCATTTCTATAGGTTAAAAAAACAATGTTACAATAACGCCGTTGCATATGTCAGAGATTTTAATTGTAGCGTGATAAAGGAAATGTTTCTGGCGTACTGTCCGAGAAGACTTTTCTTATAAGGCCTGTTAATAGGGTGTTAAATATTCTTAATTCATCAAAGTATCCAAAACAGAGGACAATTTTATAATGAAAATACTCTGTAATATTAAGGAATCATTGTTATCAATGCTTGCGTTCTATATTTAATAAGTCATTTTGCCAGAGCATTGAAGTTACCCTTTGATTAATAGCAATTTCCAATAAGAAAATTATTCGTTTCATTTTACTTCAGTCACTTCATTAGGCAATCCTTGAACTATTTGTAGAATAGTTATGTATCTTATTTATAATAATAAAAAATTAATAATATATAACACAAAAACCATGTTATTATCCTTAACTCTAATCATGAATGTGTTTTACAGTCTCTAAAAAGAGGTGGGTCCTCTGAAAAAAGGCATCATTTATTCGAATCGCAATGGAAAACAAAAGAAGAGTATGGATAATTTGCAAAACCACAACGTAAACAATATTTAAGATCATTAGTTAAATTTACAGCTGTGTAGAAAGTTTTTTATACCTGAAAATATATCGTGGCGGGAAATGGACCAAATAGTCTGCTTACAGCGACGGTAAAATTATATTATATATATATATATATATATATATATATATATATATAAATCCGGCTGCAATTTGTTTATCCATAAGGCTTCGTATGTTGTGAATACACGTCTGCTATTGCGCAACACATCATCGAAACATCGCACGTATGTTCTCCAGACGTAGCATTCAAAGTAATTACTAAATGCAAAACAAAAGGGAGCTAGCCACATACGAAGCCTTATAGATAAACAAATTGCAGCCGGATTTATGCAAGCAGAAGAAGCACGTACAAGCATTGAGCTTTAACTGGATGTGACGCACGCAATTTGATTGGTTTCCGTTTTTCACACTCTCTCTATGTTCACATATTTCTATCTTGTTTTGCTTTCCAATTTATATATAAAGATATGTTCATTAGTAGATATTTGAGAAGACCATGAGAAAGAAACGTTTCTTATATCTGATAAAATTTCTTTTTTGTTTTTACACACAGGAAGGGTACAATAAACTTTATTAAAGCTCGCATTTCAAAAAATATATATATATAATAGAAAAGAAAGCAGTAATACATGGAATAATATTCATTACAAAATATAATTTATACCAGTATCTACGGCCAATTTTCTGAATTCGTTAGCGCTATTTTCGTTCATTCCAACATAACCGTATATTTTGCTTTCCATATATATGCAATGCGGTTTGATCCTCGCTGGTCAGTTTGCCGTCGTACTCTGATGATGATCATGGAAGATCGAAACGCGTCAGTGCGTGCGACTGGCGGTAGTTTTGCTGTTTTTCGACGACTGGTTAAATACAATGGGATTGGTGTTTACTTCAAGCTCGCAAACTTGATTTAAAGATTTGTTACAACCACCCGCGCAATCAATTATTGTTAAATTTAAGAGATAAACAGACGGAATTTTTTAGATTACGATAAATTAATATTTTTAATATTTATGTCGTAGAGAAATATGTTGGTGATTTAGTGTTCTTTATGATGAAGATGATAATGACGGTGATGATGGTGACTAATCGATACCTATAAATACAAGCTCGCACGACGCTCTGACGGAATGAGCACTTATCCCACGTCTTAACCAATAGTATGACATTATCTGTGAATACCGTATTTAATATTTTCCTTTATAAATATATTTTAATTTGTAGTGCACTGGCTAGATTTTGACCAGATATTTTTTTCCTTATAATCAAAATACAGCATAAGGTGGAAAAGGTAATTCATCCATTAGACAAATAGCATCCTTCTAGGTAACTCTTCCAGTACTCTCCAGAATTGCTGCGGAAGAGAATCGAACCGTCTCGATAACCCAAATCAACATAGCTTACACAAGTGGCATAGTGTCTTTAGAATAATGACAGATCGGAGACGGCCAATTAGAATTTCAGGCATTAAAAGATTCTAAATAGATTCTTTATGAAGCAAGGCTAACCAGAAAATATAAGTTGATTTATGACACCAAATTCCGTGTAATATGCGGCACATGTGGTACAGTGTACAGAGTCGCAGACCACTGAAAATATGCAAGCCGGTTCGAGTTCCGTTCGCGGAGAATTCGGGATAATATTTGATAATTACAAAATAAGGACGAAATCTGTCTATTTGTTGAATCGTCTTTGTCAACTGATGCAATATTGAGTTTATAATGACAATTATATATATATATATATATATATATATATATATATATATATATATATATATATATATGTATATATATATATGTATGTATATATATATATATATGTGTGTGTGTGTATATATGTGTGTGCGAATAATGGATTGTAACATTCACACATAATGCTGTCATATTAGTTACAAACGTAGGATAAGTGTTAATTTCACCAGAAGACATTAATAAGTGCAATTTTTAGTTTATATCGTAAAATATAAATAATCAAATCTTATCACTCTACATTAATTCAATATCAGTTGCTCAGATGGTATTTTTTTTCTTGCATTGAAAGATCAAAGACGGCTAGTTGGGACTAAGATATCGACGAGGATGCTTTTCGAGGAAAGAAAGATGTAAAACAGAGGTTGATACATGATTGAAAATGACATGCAATGCGCGAATAAGATAGCGTTATGAATGAGTTGCAAGACAACTAAATACACCCTAGTTAGAATTCCGTCCTCGGTAACCATGACAACTACCTAACGAGTACCTCATAAGGGCAAAAGCGATATATCTGATTAATTGCATTTGTTACTTTGTAAATTTTTAGTTCATACCGATGGCATACATATAGCAAAATACTAGCATTATACTTTAATATATGAACATTTTATTTTCAATTTATTTTAATTTGAAACAAACCTCATTTTCTTCAGCGGTAGTTCCTACAGCTGACATTATATTATCACTACTCACTAACGTTGCTGATTGTTCGCATAAATAGTTATCTTCAAGTTTCAGATCAACAAAATGAGCCATGTCTCGGACATTGTCCTTTGAGGAAAGTGCTGCCGATATATTCCAGACATCAACCAGGTGGCTCAATTGAAAAGCTAACCCACTGACCATTAGAGTTGTCAAACGCAACGAATCAGGAGTAAATGTTATAACTGAATACAAATTAATGTTAAAAAGCCCAATTATAGCATAATAACGATAAAAAATTGGTAAGCACAAATAAATAATAAATAACCAAAATTGATTACGCCTGAAGCTACACGTCTGGGAATGAATCCGTTGTTGGCATTGAAAACGAGGAATATACTTTCGAGTAGGATGACTAGAATGAAACCGAAGTTGTTGATGTACCGTCTTATTTATGTTCGCATTAAAAAAAGTTAAGCGTCAATTACTAAAAGTAAATGTTTGGCTAAAGCCGTAAAATTTTCCGACCTGACGATCTACAGGCCACAGTAAGCCATAGCCGCACTAGTAGCAAGAAAGCTGCCAGTTCAAATTGGATACAGTCACCATCCCTTTTAATGTGAAATCTCGATTTCACTTTCACTACGCTGTGATGGGGTAACAGCAAGCATATCAGACGCGAAAGGAATTCTTCCGACTACAGAATGAAAATGTAAGCCACTGGCCCTTGGGCAGGAGGTGCTCGTCAGTCTTGGTAGGCAGCCCATCTAAGAGAAAGAAAACTCTGTATAAAAACCATCTCCACTAGGTAGTAGCGAAGCGATCTTATTTACACGAAATAATCATAACCCTGTATAATGCATCAGTCGTCGCGCAGGCTAAAAATGGCCCATAGTATGCTTCTCATGCGAAAAAAAGAATTTTATCAGATACAAAAACCATTACATTTTCACATACGTAGGCCGATCCTCTAGAAGATTAATATTCGGAATAAAAGTAAATTACCATTTAAACGAATGTCGCAAATCACATGATGAGTAAATGTCTACAACTGCGCAACACATTATTAAATACTCGCACGTATGTCAAACAAATAAACATACATCGATTGCGCGGGTGGTGGTAATATTTCTTTAAATTAAGCTTGTAAGCTTGAAGTAAACGTCAATCCCATTGTATTTAACCAGTCGTCGAACAATATAGCAAAACTACCGCCAGAAACACACGCACTGACGCGCGTGTTTCCATGATTATCATCAGAGTACGATGGAAAACTGAATAGCAAGGATCAAACCTCAAAATTAGATATGCGGCATCCACCTCAAGTAGTCCCGCATAAATTTTACTTGACTGGAAATGCTGGCTGTACAATTTATATTCTGTCACGAGTATTAACCTTCTTGCAGCTTTCGACATATATATATATATATATATATATATCATATATATATATATATATATTTATAATACCCATGCCTTTTAATTTAACACAGTATATTATAATTAGGAATACTAATTATAATTACTGTTTAAATAAAGGCTAGTATATATATATATATATATATATATATATATATATATGTATATATATATATATATATTTATAATACCCATGCCTTTTAATTTAACACAGTATAATTATAATTAGTATTCCTAATTATAATTTTATTATATATATATATATATATATATATATATATATATATATATATATATATATATATATATATATATATATATAACCTAAGATGACCGAGTTATTCGCGACATCTATGGCTAAATGTAGGCATGCCTTAAAAAGGCCAGATTATTAGATTCAAATTAGATATTTCGTCAAAAAATTATTCTGTCAATTTTAAATTTAGCCAATGAGGAGAATAAACTTGCGCGGATTTTGCATAACCTCTCACTTTCGTCTAGGTTAATCAAGTAGAAAAAATCACCTCTGTCCATTAAAGAAATAAAGAGATTTCTGCGAATTTATTCGCGTGACACTGAAAGAAATGCCATAAAAAGATTGAACCTCATTTTACTTATGCTACCGCGTTGTTATTATGATGAATAACTACACAATATTTAATAATATGCCGTTAATTACAAATAGCTGGTTAAATCGCCATGAGAGTAAAACTGAAATTCGTAACGCATTAAAAGACCGTCATGTGGAAGCGCGGGGTCATCGATAAGACAATAAAATTAGATATAAAAGCAATACAATTACACAATAATTGATTGCGCGTGTGGTGTTAACAATTCTTTAAATCAATTTTGCGAACTTTAAGTAAACACCAATCCCATTATATTTAACCAGTCGCCGAACAAGATAGCAAAACTACCGCCAGTCACACGCACTGACGCGTTTCGAACTTCCGTGATCATCATCCATTGTTCTTCAAATTTTATTGCTTTTATATTTATATGTAGCGATGGTGAAAAACAGTTAATATCCGTGACTGCATAGAGATTGTGCAGCCGGCATTTCCAGTCAAGTTCCATGTAGGAGAGACTGCTAGAGGTGAGAGCCGCATGTTTAATTTTGCTTTCCATATATATTGAATGCGGTTTAATCCTCGCAAGTCAGTTTGCCGTCGTACTCTGATGATAATCATGGAAGGATGAAACGCGTAAGTGCGTGTGACTTGCGGTAGTTTTGCTAGATTGTCCGACGACTGGTTAAATACAATGGGATTGGTGTTTATTTCAAGCTCGCAAACACGATTTTAACAATAAAATTAGATTTCAGGCGTAAAGATAAAGTGTGTGCAAGCCAATTATTGGAGCAAGCTAATCATTGCAAATACGACGTAATGTGCGTAAATGATGTTGTTCCTTGTGCCGCGCTGTCATCTTTCAAATTATTTCCACAGTGGTATATTGCCGGGCAAGTTATAGCACTCATAATTCGGTAAAATCTTGATTCGTCTACATTTCAAGATGCATCGTTTGTCTTTTGCATTGATTGCTGGGTTCTCACTGGCCCAGTCACTCAGAAACCGCCCATAATTAGTTTTTATGATATTGTAATTGAATCAAGATATCCCAAATTTTTTCCCCATAAGTGGTTTTTTTCAGTGAGAATGCTGTCACCCCTGAAGATGAAATTGGAGGCAGTCCCGAAAATTTGAAAAAAATCGGAAATAATTGGTTCAAGTAAATTTTCATAAAAAATTAATTATTGATGGCTTCAGAGTGACGGGCCCAGTGAGAACCCATCAGTCAAGACTAAAGACAAGCTGTGTACCTGAAAATGTAAAGGAATCAAAATTTTACCGATCTATGAGTGCTATCAATTGTCCCGCAATAGACAACTGCGGAAAAAACGCGAAAGACTTATTGTGATCAGAGTCAAACGAATCGTCGTGTGAGTTGTGGCTTAGTAGAGCGAGGAAAACCGTAATCCAACACTAATCGCAGAAAGTCGCCATGCTATGTGAAAATGCTCGCATAATGCATTAATTCCCCTGGTAGGAAACGATGCCAAAACCTATCGTAATTGCTACCAAATAGCAAGCAAAGAAAACTTGGTCATACCGCAAAAGTCCAATCAGAATAAAAATTTAGATCAATGTTCGGGCTGATGGACAAAATTTCTGCTCGCGTATGTGGCATGCGATAAAAAATAATACAAACTTCATAAATAAACGGCAATAATTATATATATATATATATATATATATATATATATATATATATATATATATATATATATATATATTCCTAAATAAAGAAGATTGTGTCGTCCAACTGTTCCACATTTCTTGACCAAATATATAGTTAGAATAATAGGCGAAATATCGGCTCAACCTGGGGGTGGGGGTCGCAAGTAAGTACGAAACACGTGTATATGAGATTGTACTTTTTGTTCATGCAGACTTTGGTATATCCTTCTGGTCTGATTTAAACTAATCTGGTATTAGCTAAGCGATTAATAATGCAAAATAAGAGAGCTGCAGAACACCAGAAGTATTAAAAAGCAGTTGCAGGAAAATCCCACTAAAGTACTAGATTAAAACTACTCGTAATCACTAAGCAAACTGTTGAACAACAATATGAGGTTATCGGATATATTTTGAAGGGTTACGTAGTGCAGGCGTCACAATGATGATTAACACGATTTGCGATTGTGGGTTGTCGCTTTGCACTATCAGTTTCGAAAAATTCCGATTGATTCCCATTTCCAAATACGCATCAAGTTCAACTCCGTGGTAGCTGTTTGCTGAGATTAGATTGTACCTCATTTCCAGTCGTTAGTATGAATCATGTTGAAACCTTGGGAGGACTAATGAGCACCCATCCACCAAGAAGACGAATTCGATACATACCTGGAAATTGGGATCAATTGGATCTTTATGAAACTGATAGTGCAAAGCGAAAACTCAAAATCGCAAATCCTGGTAATCATCATTACGAGGTTATATTATAGTAGACGTACGATAGTATAAATACTAAAATGAAATAAATATTTCCGGGCCAGGTTCGAGCCCTGTCCGCAGTAAATTCTGGACAGTACGTGATCAGTTCCCAATAAGGACGAAACCGATCTGGATGAATTGCCTTTTCTACACTATACAATACTTAGTTTATACTGACATTATATGTACATAATGCGTCAGGTGTTCATATCAAGATCGCAACCTAGATTAAAAGTAGACTATATAACAATTATTTATAGATGGCATGGTTCGTTTTGGAGCACTTTTGTCAATTCTGAGCATGCATTTATCCGTTGTCTATTGCACTCAAGTTCTCCATGGAAATGAACAAAAATTAACCTTAAATAGATGTAAGCAAACTCGAGCAAACTTTATTCCGATAGAAATATGAAGATTATCGAAAGTTAAAGGTAACTAGTCTGGATGGTAATAATAATAATAATTTACTTTAGACGAACATAGGTTCCTCTATGCACGATGTAAATAAATTTGTAACTGGTATTGTATGCCCCCGTAAAAACAATCATTGTGTGTCAGTAAAATCTATGAAGACTCGCGTAACTAGGTGGCAAATTCCAACTAGCTCGGCTTCTAATAATACTCGTAGAATTGAAAGAAGCCAAATAAGTTGAAGAGATGGAAGAAGAGTTCACATCAAGTAACTTATTCGCGCAACAGGTCCGAGAAAATTAAAGGTTAGCGAAACTATAAATGATAGCAAAAACCATCTAAAAAGAATAAAATAAGTCGTCTTGATAGGTGGTCTGAACACTTCAAAGTTCAATTTTCTTGGGCAATTGCGACAGTGCCGATCCACGAAATAATGTCTGTATCAACAATGTGGAATGTCTTAAAAATCGCAAAGCAGCATGCACCGATGATTTGCTTCCGAAACCATTTAAGGATGAAGGCGTTATAATTTCTGAGGCGTTGACGAATTTTTTCATACTATATGGAGCGAGGACACCGTACCACAAGACTGCAGTGAGATAACCATTATTCCTAATCTTTAAAAATTCAATCAAAATTCGATTGATAACCGCTGTAGTATACGTTTGACTCCAGTCGTATCTAGTCTATTTATTTTCACTATTTTATGTAGATTTAGCGCATCGCGTGAATCATAAATTAGAGAAGAACAATCCAGATTGCAGTCCCATAATAACCACCTATCTAGACTTCAAATGTACATTTTACTCGGTGGATCACAATGTTCTATTTGAGGTTCTGTCGAAAAGGTGTACATATATAGTACGATGACAGCATTAAATTATATAAATCTATGTAATAAGGCTTAAACGTTTTGAAAAAAACAGTTATTTTAAATATTGATGTGGAAAATATTTTTCGTCAATCAGGCCGGGTTCATACTTATTGGGCTCTCATTATTAGTAGCCAGAAGTTACGCGACCGGCGAATTGAATTGGGGAGCATTTAGTTAAATCCGAAGCTCATCTGTTATGCCACTGAAACCACGCATTGCGGTTACTTTTTTGTCCTATAATAACTTCTCCTTTCTAATCAGTCTTTCAATAATATGGATACACGGTGTTATTACATTCTCTATAAAATTACCAGAAAACGATCCACGATCTGCCATTCAAAATTGGCACTATTGAACTTACAATTATTAAATGATTACTGATTGCACGGGCGGTGATACAAATTATTTAAATCAAGGTTGCAAGCTTGATATAAACACCAATTCCGTTATATATACATTCGTTGGTACAGACTAAGCATTGCATAGTTAAGAAAATTCCATTCACCCAATAGACCGGTTTGGCACTTATTGGGAGCTCTTCAAGTGCTATCCAGAATTCTGCCGCACGAACCTGGGCATGTCTGCTTCAGGATATGTGACACTGTCCACTTCACCAACCTGTCACACGCCAAACAACATTCAGTAATATACTAGCACGTGACCATGGTTAGTCTTTCCTTCAGAAATCTGTTAAGACCCTAATATTATACAATCCCTAGTTAATACATATATATCAATCTCGCAACCTCCAGTTGAATATTTTTTTCATCGCTTGCGCAAACGATGACATTTTAATGATGTAAAAATTTATTCAATGCTACATCACCAGGTAGCGTGGCGTCCGCCCTATAAAAACAGATTTAAGGCGGATAGTTGGAACTTCAGGTATAAAGAGACGGCATATGGGCCCCACCCGAAGGAAAGGCTAACCCCAAGCATAAGTTAGTATATTACTGATAATTGTGTAGTGTGCGGCAGGGTGACGCAATGGATAGAGTCCCGGATTGTGAAGCATACATGCCAAGGTTCGGGCCTTGTGCGCGGCAAAATTCTAGACAGTATTTGAAGAGTTCCCAATAAGGACGAAACCGGTCTGTAAGATGAATTTGTTCTTCTACATTATCCATTGCTTATTTTATACCGAAAAGGTTATATATAATGGGATTGGAATTCATATCAAGCTCACAACATTAATTTATACATTTTACAATAGTTATGTTAAATAAAAATAAAATAGTAGTATTCGATTATTTACATGCAGTCTGTAAATATTATATATATATATATATATATATATATATATATATATATTTATATATATGCCGATTAATCTTGAATATTACACAGTATAATTTTTACGAAAAGAAAATATTCAATAATAAAGTAGAAATTGGCCGATTGATTTCTAGAATGCTTACATATGTATGTTATAAACCTTCATTTGATTATGTGAATGAGAATAAGCCTGATTTTCAGGTATACAGCCATTTCTTGGTGGTGGTTAATGGCGTGTTGATTGGTGAGTTCATACTGGTATGTGTCTGTAGGCGTATAGAGTTACTTATATTGTATTAAATAGTGATGTCTGAGATCTACTTATTTTTGTATTCGTGGCCTGAGTTTTGATCAGACTTTCGCTTTTTTGTTATTGCGTGTTCGAATGTTATTTCATCGTATGTTGTCTTTCGCATCGATTTTTTCACGAGTTTTATATTGTCCTCCTAGTAACATAATGTATATAATCAAACGATTGTAATCTATAGCTGAGTTTTCTCGAAATAATCCAGCCATTAGCAACACTAAACAAATAATATGTGTCAAATTTATCAAGTACCTTGTTATTGTGTTCTATTTTCGAGTCCTTTTCTAGGCATATTCCGGCAGTATGTTGAAAGATTTTAATAAGAACGAAACCAGTCTACTGGATGAAATTTCGTTGCTACCTAATGTAATTTTTAGTTTATACTGAGAAAATAATACTGACAATCAAAATCAATCTGTTAGAATTCACACCAATATAACTTCCTCAAGTGGCATAGTATCCGACGTATAATGACAGATTGGAGTGGCTAATTATAAATTCAGATATTGAGAGATTCTAAATAGGCTCCAACTGAAGGTAAAACTGAAAAGAAGATATAAGTTGGTACATAGCTTAAAATTTTGAATAGTGTGAGGCACGAGTGGATCAGTAGATAGTCTCGAAATCCAAAGCATGTGCTCCTGTTCCAGTCCAATCGACGACAATTTCTGAAGAGTACTTTAAAAGTTCTCAATAATGACGAAACCGGTCCACAGGATGAACTGATACAATCTTTAGTTTATGGTGACAAAATACACAAACACACATACACATACACACATACACACACACATACACACATACACAAACACACATACACGCATATATATACATATAGCATGGTCCTCGACAGGTACACTTCACATATGCCATTCTTAGGGACAGTCTTATTTCTACATTCATAGAACGATATTTTTAGTAACAGTTACGTATATTAATGTTCAATCTGTTAAGTAAAGAGGTCTTTATTTTATTTACTATGTAATTCTTATAGAACAATCTTTTTCTTCTGTTTTAATTATTTATTTACTTACCACTTTTGATTAGGGTGCAAAAGTGTTTAGGCTAAGCCTGTTTGTTATGTTTCTTGATGTAGTTGTTTAAAGTTGTTTAAAGCTATATTTAGGCATATGAACTTGGAATGCGTATTTTGCCTGTAGTTATTAAATACATCTGCGTACGAATTTGATATAGGGTTATAACACATTTTTGAACTGAGCTAGTTGACATTATTTTAAATCAAAATACATCAAATAGTTCAACTTTGATCAACCAACGCCTTGCATTCTGATTTCGGGCGGAGAGAAACAGGATAACAGTGGGTTAAAATTGTGATATCAAAATATTTCAGTATTCGGAACTAATCGTACAGCTCTATTCAGCAATATATATATATATATATATATATATATATATATATACAATAGTTTATGATTTATATCGTCTAGCAAGTCACCAGAGAAATCCAATTGTACTTAAAATTAGATACGAAGAAAATGCCTACTCGGAGAGCGACCGAATTCTGTTAATTGATTTGATTTAAATATATTGAGCTTGGTACTATTCTGAGTTTAAATAAAATTGAGAACATTAACAAATGTCAAGAAAAAAATAAGAAATCTACCCTAAATAAATTGTTTTATAGCTATGCCCAGGAACAAATTATAAGATCGAAATTCTATAAAATAATCCATTTTTCGGTGACAAAATAAAATAACCTAATGAATTTCCGTCCAAACTTCTATTGATATTTGTTGACTTCTTTACGTTTAGCCATTGAGAAATAGACGAAACTTTCTTGCAGTTGCTGCCGGTGTCAACCAGAAGACGAAATTCGGAAGTAGGTAGTAAGGCAGTCGCACTCAAAGGCCTGTATTTCAAAGGAATAAAATTAATCATTAACAAAAATAATAAACCGACGGATTTCAACTTGCTACTAATAGTAGAACTGTGTAATGCATAATTATGTCGTATTAAATAACTTCATTTAATCTACGAAATATAATTAGAATCATTGTTTGCGCAGCTGGTTATAACAATTCTTTAAATCAAGTTTGCGAGCTTCAAGTAAACACTTATTGCATTGTATTTAACGAGTGATCGAACGACATACTAAGTGTGACTGATTACTATATTTAGTTTGATTAAATTACCAAGCTCGCAAAGCGTGGTGATAAAAAGCCTCATTTACTCATTTACTTTAATCAAGTTTCTGAAGTAAGATAAATACTAATCTAATTTTATTTAACCAGATGGCAAACTTATCAAAATTACCATAAGTATTCCGCACTGAAGGATTAAGGCATTTCACCTTCATTGCCAACATGCATAGTCAAACTGTCTAACATTGATCAGACCTATATATATATATATATATATATATATATATATATATATATATATATATATATATATATATATATATGTATATATATATATGTAGATTGGGAGATGGAAGCGTTTCTTGCGTCTGTCCAATTTTCTTTTTAGCTTTGCACATGGGAAGACAACACTGAGTATATCCTAGTGTGTGAGAGAGAGACAGCTCAGTTTTAAATAAGAGCACACGCTCACACAAAAACAAGTTGGGTTCCAGAAGAGACTAGGCCAATAAGGCAGAATTAACCAGACCTTTACTTTTAAACCTGTTCATCGTTAAACTCCCACTGTTTTTTTGCCTATTCAAGTATCGCTTGGTAGGTGACAGTAATTTACAGTGAGATCAAGTGGCTGATATCACGGATAGTGGTATCTGACAAAAAAACGAGTGGTCTACAATCTCATGCTTTTCCAACCATCTACCAAATGTACAAGTGGCCCACAAATATATGTATCTGCGCAAAACTCGGTATAAAATTCTCACTAGAACGCAATTAGTCACAAAACTCAATCAGCACTTGCAAAACAGTAACAAAAGCTCGCAA
Organism: Eudiplozoon nipponicum; assembly: GCA_029291075.1. Classification (NCBI taxonomy): domain Eukaryota; kingdom Metazoa; phylum Platyhelminthes; class Monogenea; order Mazocraeidea; family Diplozoidae; genus Eudiplozoon; species Eudiplozoon nipponicum. The sequence continues at coordinate 122,843 of JAQBSW010000813.1, read as the reverse complement.
ATGGTTATGTACCTGACTGTGCAGAAATTTTGCATTGAAAATGTTAAAAAAGTAAAATGCACGCCAAACTTCTAGGGGTGAGAGCCGCATCTCTGATTTGTCATACCGTATCTATGAACTTTTATTTAGTCCTCGCTAGTCCGTTTGCAGTCCTGGTCTCATAATAGACATAGAAGGTTGAAGTGCGTCAATGCGAACGAAATAAAGTAATTTTTCAATACGATTATTTAAAATTGGATTGGCTTTTATCTTAAGCAAACAAACTTTGTATAGATCACTTTTACCTCCACCAGGATAGTAAATGTAAGTATGTATTAGGTTTTGCGAACCTAGTAACAAATTAGTTCAGTTGTGACCAGAAGGATAAACCAAAGGCAGCATGAACGGAAAGTATAATCGCATGCACATTCGTTTCACTTCACTATTGTAGGTTTACACGTTCGTTTATGAGATTGTACCGTCCTATTATCCAACATTCTTCACTCAAATATATATGGTGGTTAAAGGGCGTAATACCGGCTCCTACTGATGAGTCGCCAGTAAGCACGAAACGAATGTGCATGAGATTATACTTTCCGTTCATGCTGCCTTTGGTTTATCCTTCTGGTCACAACTGAACTAATTTGTTACTAGGCTCGCAAAACCTCATACATACTTGCATATATATTAGTTCTTCGCAACAAACAGTATTTAAGGGTAGTAAATTATTTATTAGTTAAATAAAATCCTTTAGGAACGGATTTCAGTTTGTCGTTCATACAGTTTAACAGCACTTGATCAGAACATTATTATTCTTAAGCTTCTGTGCGAGAAAAAGAACGATTTAAGTGCTGATTCAGAAATGAAACATTTACCAAATTTTCGGTTTAAGAAGCGAACGAAACGTCCCACTCGCTGTGAAACCCTGGACTAGTACAGACCGAGTTTCCTGCAGCATATTGACTGATGAACACTGTCTAACATACGAGCGCATAAACGATTCTTTGCTACAGTGATCAACATATAAACTAGAATGAGAAATATAACCGTCTGGAATGCTGGCCTGATCATACGCCGATAGCTTTCCTAACCCTCTATGACCAGAAAATTCACTCGAGCAATAATCTTCTGAATAACCGGCATGCTCCGCACAAGATATATCAGTAGAAGACAAGCCATCTCCTTGCATATCGTCTGTTGTGAAAGCAAGACCGGATCCCACAGATTCACGAGTAGTAGAAAGGGAATTCGGTTTAACCGTAAAACCAGCCGCACAAGGATGCGTTAACCTAGAAGACTCTGATGAATGGGGCAAAATTAGGCAGAGCTGTCCCGAAGCAATACTGCAGTAAGTCTGAGTATAACAGTTTTCAAGAAGTTTGGCGTCATTGAATAACGAAATATTGTCATTCACCGGTCGTGAAGAAGTGAGGTGGAACGGTTTAGGATATTTCTCCTTCCTGTAACCTTGTTGATTGTAACTAAAGTTTAATAAAAAAGAAAATGCAGAAAGAATAAATATTACCGACATGTGCTGTTGTCATGCACCAATATATAAGAAAAATTAAAATGTAGTGACAAAACATAAAATTACAACTCATATATATATATATATATATATATATATATATATATATATATATATATATATATATATATATATATATATATATATATATTTAGCAGATCTCCCCTAGCTAGAAGGTTGTAAGCAAATCGAGCAAGCCTTATCTAGCCTGAAGACTACCTGCTGTTGTTAATTTAGTCTACATTATTACGTTTATGCCAAAATATCCTGAGAACGCAGAACACAGAAGTTATTGTACATACACGTATGTTAAGATGTTACAAGATATTATTATTTAAACGTGCTTATTAGAGGCATGACCAAATGAAACTGATGAACAAAAAGTACACCAATGTTAATGACACAGAAAATATGCATGCTTTATAAGGAACGGAAAATTTATAAGAATTAGATTGTCTATGATTTGTTAAATACTGTTGGTAAAGTTCAATTGTGCGTATGATGAAATGCGCGCTAAACACGGCATAGCCAATACTTGTGTGTTTTATCCTTTCACAGTTAATTTTGTCACTTCACCACACCATATAGAAAGTCATCAATTTTCGGTATTTATGTTTCGCTATCGCCATAAAGAGACACTGACTGCAGACAATGGTCAGTGTTCTACAGTATCCAAATTTCCGCTTGAATGAGAGTATGAGCAATTAATCTACATGCTAATGGCTCTTAACGTAACAAAATGACTACGAATGAACTATAATTATACACTAAATTATAGTTTTAGAAAAGTAGAAACAAAAACACTTCTAAGAAGAAGCAATGTAAATTTTTCATGCTGCATCATCCACCGCCAACATTGACGTTTGCTACATCAATTTTGAATCTAACTCGTCAACGGTGTCTTTTTCTTGTTTCTCGAATATGCTCTGAAGTAGTCTCTGTCATTCTACTTTGTTTTTGATGTTCTGACAAACTACTTGACGGTTAAAACGATGATGACACTTGTTCTTGATTTTTATCTTTTCTCGACATAAATGGAGCCCAAATACGGAACTCCAGTGCAAGCTTCAAACAATGAACGGAAACTGGTTTATTACATCCATTGAAGTCGATAACTAGAAAATTAGGACCTCGCTTAATCATCAGATGAGACCCGGTGTATTTTGGCTTAAGAACGAACTTTACTGCGTCCACTTGTGCATAAACCTTTTTATATCCGTCCACGGTTTTGGAAATATAAACAAGGGGTTGGAATTTTCTAGTGGGTTGCGGACGCAAACTGTTTAGAACATGCTGGAGTTGCTATATGGTACCGCGTAGTCAGTCTGGTTGTACTAAAGGAATCTGATATTCTAATGCTCGTAATCGTTGAAAAACAGTTGACGATTTCACGCAAATATTTTTGTGTGTGTTAAATAGGGAAACCCCAAATCAAATTCAAAAATATTTTGCAGAATACCACATTTGTATTCACTATTTCATTCCATATATATATATATATATATATATATATATATATATATAAATTTAAGTCTACTGGCCGTTGTATGAACTTTGCATCAGGTAGTAAAGGCAATTCATCCAGTAGACAAGTTTCGTCCTTATTGGGAACTCGTCACGTACTGGGTAGAAATTTGCCGCGGACAGTGCTCGGAATCTAGGCACATATGATTCGGAGTCTGTGACTAGAACCACTGAGTCATCTTGCCGAAGTGGTTAGTCACAAACTCACGAAGCGGACGTCTCCCAGGTTCGGGTCCCGTTCGCGGAAAATTATGGACAGTACATAAATAGTTCCCAATATGGACGTAACATGTCTACTTGATGAATTGCCTTTCCTACATGATGCAATGCTTAGTTTGTACTGACAAATATTTATATAAATATATAATGAGTTTTATTTTTATATCTAGATCGCAACCTTGATTTCAATATTTACTATCAATGCCCGCGCAACCAATGATCGTTCAATTATTTAATAGTCTCACTTAAAATATTAGTACCACTAATCCATTAAATCGAAAGTCTATTCTATGCGATTTTATAAAAGATGAAGTCGAGGTTTTCTTATTAACTTTAATAACGTCAAAATCTCATATTTACATGGAACATTAACGTTCATCTTGTATTGAAGTTAAACTTTTCCGAAACTTTAAGAATGTAGCGGTATTGAGCTGAATTGCACCTCTCATAGCCAATGCATATATTTACCACCTACAACAAACGAATCTAGACTGATAATTGACCAAATCAGACTTTACAAAAGGTATGTGGACAATCTTTTGTGGTTCATTTCAGAAGCATTAATCCAAGTTGGAATTCAGAACCAAGACAAGGAAGCCTAACAAGACTTCAAATTCACGTTCGATAGAGAGGAAAACAACACGATTCCCTTTTGGGTACCGAAATAATTCGAGAATAAAATGATGATATTCCACTGTCAATACATAGAAATCTATGTTCATCAGACAATACATTCACAACAAGTATTTGTCTCAAAATCTGATGAGAGAAGCCTATTGTAGATATGCGCTGGGCACAAGCTCAATAATGAGCTAAACTACCTCAATAAACTACTTAAAATTCACAACTAAACGGGCCAGATTTGTTTTAAAGAAGATAACAACAACTTTCGATCTAGAGCGACCTACCAGTCGGAATCACTGCAAGTCAAGTAAAATGAACTATGCAGGTAAATTCTCCTATGTTGAGAAATAAAATCACCAACAACACACAAAAAATCATAAAGCTGGCTGCCAAAGACCAATTGGTAATTCTTTCCAAACTCTTCATAGATTGAATGCGATTCCCATTAAACAAAAACTGATGAAAATTGAACGCAATGCACAGCTCATATTGCTCAAGGTTAGTTTTATAGCTCTGAACCGAATGTTCCGGCGTTTGATAACGGACTGTAACAATTCTGGCTACCATTGAGAAGTGCTCAAATGAGACGGAACTGATTTAGTACACAAATGGCATTTGGTACCATGTGAAAGTTTTAGTCAGTACAGACAGGGTACAAATATGCATATGTATACTGTCAATATAAAACGAAAAAATACTTGAGAGCGCAAAATTTAATTCAGATTTTTCCTCCACAGAGTATGTTAGAAAAAGCAAATAAAAAGCATTTCTCCACTCACCTTGAATGGAATTGACTTGATTCCGCATGACTCGAAGCGTATGTTGATGCACATTTATTTGGAGTTGAAGCAGCGTTATCACGAACAACCGTCGATTTTCCAGAGTGAAATTCATCAAGTTGCCTGGTGATTAGGTCAGCAGTCTCTTGAACTACCGAATTCGTCAGAGTTAGACGTGAGACAGCAGAAATCAACTCTGTGGGATAGGTTGGCATTCGTAAACTTATTTCAACGTTATCTGCTTCCAGACGAAGATGCGCAATTTCGCTAGATGGCTATAACAATAGAAAATAACAATAAAAATAATAAATTAAAATTCACATTTAACGTTAACCACTCGGATTGAAACACGTAATTTTGGAGTTGAAAAAATTATTCCTGACACTTTATTAGATACCTTTTTGTACCACCAAAACTACTCTCGATATATGTTGATACTCTTTGATGAGCATCTTTTCCAATAGATACACTCCTACCTAAATACGCGCACGCAATTGTTACGAAATCTGACAGGCATACGTTTAAATAGAGCCGTTCAAACTGAATGTCTAACTTGCTTTATTATTTTGGTTTTAAAAGTTGGTTTGTGTTTGTGTTTATGCTAGTTTGTGTGATGAAGTGTTTTGACTGAAAGCAATACTCGCCAATGTGTATCGAAATATATCGTGAGAAAATGCGGACTTGGAAGCATATTCTGTTAGACAAAACAAAAATAATTTGGCATGTAAGCCAAAAGTTTTACATAAGGAACAAAACTAAATAGTTCCTTCGCAACTACCACGTAACGCCATTATGGCTACCTAGGTGACATAATTTTTTCCTGATTTAAATAGGACAAAATTACCAAAATATATACGTATAGTCAAAAGCTAACAATGGAAAACAATAAAACAGACTTTGAATGTTTTCGGAGTGTTAGCTTCATATGCCGAATCTCCGCGATTTGCGTCCGCGAGTTGTCGCTTTGCACTATCAGTTTCGCAAAGATGTGATGGATCTCCATTTCATAGTACGTATCTAATCGAAGACAAAACAGATGCATACATGTAAATGGGGATCCATCGGATCTTTGCGAAACTGATAGTGCAAAGCGACAACCCGCTAACAAAAATCGCGGAGATTCAATAAAACAGACTGTAACGCTTATAGCGTAGGTGGTCTAAAAGCATGTAAAGTCAGAGATTAGTTCAGTAGTACAAAAGGCAATAAAACAAGACATTTATATCGCCAGCGGCCACCTGGGCGATCTAAATCAATAAGATAAATGCAAGGACAAATATATACGCAAAACTCAGTGGTTCATGAAGTATAACAAAAGCATGAACATGAGGATGATGATGAAAAACCAGGTAGTCTGTCCGCTATAATTCTGCATTGCTATATGCGGATTAAGTCAGATATTTAATTGTCTAAATGCACCATTACGCGTCTCCTCATTGTACTATGGTGTTTAACAACGAAGGGCAAAACGAGGTGCGAACAACTGCCACTAGCTCTGTAATATAGTCTAAAAGGAAAGAATATAACTCTGGAGCTCATATTTAGTCCACGAAGTCCAAACAGAATGTCATGCCGTCACTAATGTAGTAAAGAATACTTTTCAACGCTTCAGATTTAGACGGGGTAAATAAGAAGGAAAAAACAATGTTCGTGATTGCCTAAAACAGCTAAAGCCGCAGCGAATGAAGTTCAAAGTGCAGAAGTTTAACACGACTGAACTTGTACTGGGCCAGCATTATAAGTGCTTTGGAAGAGGATAAGGCAAAAAAATTTTTAAAAAAACTTATTCTTTAACAATTAGAATGTTCAACATACGCGATTGCTGTGACACATAGGAAAGAAGTTGACTTCGGGAAAAGCAACTAATAATTGCACGTCAGTACTCGGTATAAACCCACGATAGCAGACAAGCCGGTGTTCCGTTCCTTCTACATGCGTCATCATTTTATGGGAAGGAAAAAAAATTAAAAAAACACATGCGATAGTAAGATAAATTTAGATGTTAAAAATAATACAAGTCCACAAGAAATAAAAATCATTGAATTCACGGGTAGTTATAACACGGATTTAAATCACGGCTGTGAAATTTAAAAAAGAAACACCAATCCCATTATAGGCGCTGTATAAAGCAGCAAAGGCAATTCATCATGTAGACGGGTTTCGTCCTTATTGGGAACTTCTCAAGTATTGGACAGAATTTGCTGCGGACAAGGCACGACTTTGGGCACATTCGCCTTAGACATTAGCACTCGCACCACTGCACCAGTCCTGCCGCAAACAACACATAATTTTCAGATATATACTAAATTATGCAATTGTGTATTAGGCATTGCGCACCTAGTAATAAGTTAATTAGAATAGGACCAGAAGGAAAAACAAATGTCAGCATGAATGAAAGGTATAATCTCATGTGCATATTCGTTTCGTGCTTACTGACGACTCATCAGTAAGAGCTGATACTGTGTCCTATACCCACTATAAATTTAGTCAACAACAGTACGATCTCCTATACGAAATTGTATACAAGTAGTGGTGGAGTTAATTTCATACAAAGTTATCGACAATGCGACATTAAAACCAGCTCACTGTATATAATATATACCGAGCCTTTAATGAGTACCAACGCTATGGTTGCCAGATCAGTAAATAGTACCAAAGCTATAGGTGTCTAGTCCGCAACCACAGTGTTGGGACACTTTACAGGTTTGGTATATATATATATATATATATATATATATATATATATGTATATATATATATATATATATATATATATATATATATATATATATATATATAAAGAGTTTATTTTGAAGAGGCATTATCGAAGACTTTAAATGAAGTTAACTCTACTACTGCTGGTATACACATTCGTACTGGAGATTGCGCCATCAAATTGTCCCAAATTCCATGACTAAATATATAGTTACTATGGTGCGTAATACCGGCTCCTATTGATGAATCAACAGTAAGAACGAAACGAATGTGCACATGAGTTTATACCTTCCGTTCAGGCTGACTTAGGTTTCTCATTCTGGTCCTATTTGAACTAATTTTTTACTAGGTGCGCAACAGTATATGAATATACCAACTTATTTTTATTAATCGTTCCCTCAGGTGGAACCAATTTGGCATATGTAAAAGAACTGAAGTTCTCACAGGCAGCTCAAGACCTGTCAATATAGAACAGACACTTTTCTACCTGAGAAAATTATGTTCAATTATAGTTTAATTGCAGGATTTATGATTATATTTATTATCATTATAAAGTAAATATTACACAGTGTGTCAAAGGCGGTTCATCCGTCATTGTTGGTAATTCTTCAAGCAAATGCCAGAATTTTCCACGACCATAGCTCGAACTGAGGCACATTTGCTTCTGAGTTTAGTCTTCATATTGCAGCACTACCGATGTCACACACTACACACAAATTATGTTCAAGTTAGCCCATCTTACAGATGAAACTAATTTGGAATCTCTTAAGACCTGAAGTTCCAACTAGACACCTCCCCAAACTGTAATTATAGAAAAAACACCATTTCGCATTAAGAAGTTGTATTAAAATTAACGTTTAATGGAGAGCCTAATCACTAGATGCATTGGTATATGATTGAAATTGTTTATTGTGCAACACGGGTGGAACAGTGGTTCGATTAATAGATTCAGAATCATATGCGCTACGGTTCAAGCCATTGTCGTGGCATATTACGGCAAATACTTGACGAGTTACCAACAAAGATGTAACCGAAATTTCAATTAATCCAGTTTCGCAAAACCAATCTTCATTAAAGATGAAACCGGTCTTCTAGAGGAATATACTTGCAATAAAAATTGTCAGAAATTCTGCCATTGAACTCTCAATCAACATAACCTCCCCAGGTCGCACAATGTCTGTTCTATAATGACAGATGGTGAGTGGCTAGCGCGAACTTCAGGCTTTAAGAGGTGACAAATTCGTTCCAACTGAAGGAAGGGCCAACCAAAAAGACAATATACTCTGTCTAAAAACCTTGTGTAGTGTGCGGCAGGGGTGGAGCAGTGATGTGAATGCTATCTCAGAAGCAAATAATCCCCGGTTCGAGCCCTGATCGCGACAACTTCTGGCAAGTACTTAACTAGATCCGAACGAGGACTAACTCGGCCTACTTGATGAACTTCCCTAACTACCCTGTGCAATCTTTGGTTTAAAACTTACGTAATATATACATGAAATAATATTAATGATGTTCCTCAGTAATCAATCATCAATTATCGATTAGGAAGAAAATTATGCTCTGAATAGTTTTCTAAGGTTGTGTTATATATGCGTCATGTATGGATGGTTTAAGTTTTGCGTTGGCGAGTTAGTTAATATGTCTAATTATGTCACTTGCTTTCTAGTTGTCTGGCCTCTGGGCATTTCATCAGTGCCAGAAAGTTGCTTATCTAGGCCTAGCATATGGTCTGTGTGAGAAAAGTCTGTACATTTCACTGTCGCATAGATTACTTTGCATATTTCTTTCTTTTGGTTCCGGATTGTCCGAGTGCACATATTTTGAGAAGAAAATGCATTTGCTGTTACTTTTCAAACTCGTGTCATTCCCTGCACCGCAGCACATTTATTTCTTGTCTGTTTTATTGTCCATTTGATTTTCTTGCTGATTCTTTCGTTCTTATTGCTAACTCTTTCCGACATTCGTACAGACAGAGATTGTTTTTCCTGCTGAATAAAGCTTTTATTTCATTGGTTCGTGGCCAGTCAAATATTATACTGCTTTAATGAAAACTTGAAACATTCAGCGAGGGTTCTTGCCGAATGAAACATTTAAGAAATCATTTCTGGTCTGCTTCTCGAAGGAGGGCGAATTTAGTTATGCTTCATTGATGCCCTATATGGATTATATGATCATTAATTTCTGATTCAGCGAGTGAAAATCAAATTCTGAGAAAACAGACATGCAGATGAACTTTTAGCTCTTTAAAACGATATCATCATACAGCTTGCTAGACCAGATAAATGATCAAGGATTTCTATTCTAACAACTGATGCTTAGAACTTAGCTATGAGAGAAATTCTAGATGATCCGTCAAGGTTCAGACGAAACATTGGACAGAAACATGATTCAATCAATATGTGAGAAAAATTAAATTCACCTGCAGAAAGATAGAAATACACGTCGCAACATTTATGACAGATCCTAGAGAAGAATCACAGTTCCTGGAAGGCATTCATATAGCGAAACCAGTTAGCTTGAATCTCGCAAAGCTATATGGTAAGCCAAGAGTACACAAGGCTCAAACATGTCCCGGAATTCCCCGAATATGTTCAACAATGTCAGTGTTGAACAGTCAACAGCACTTACATGCCAAGTTCTTATGCAAGCACTTTCAGAGAATTTAGTGCATCATTAACATCTACTCTGTTAAAGATTCTTTAAAATGAATGGAACATCCAAAGCAAAAGAATGTTTTCAATGAAACGATGGTTTTAGTAGATGTTGTTTTGAAACATTCCATTAGAAAAGACACAGGTGATCCTTTGCGTCTTAATCTAAATCAAATAACCGTATTGTCTAATTTTAGTTAGGAATATAAAAGAACACGTATTGGTTTGTGTAAAAAACGTCCAGGTTCTATTTTATGGTGAGTACTTCCGACATCGCAATGGTGCCACCATGGTAAGTTTTATTAAACCGCTTCTAACTGCTGCACAGATTTAGCATTTAGAACAAACCGGCCTCCAGAATATAGCAGAACAATGCAGGCTATATAGAAGATATGTAGATAATCCAAAGTTGTTTATTCCAAAAGTTGAAAATTCTAAAGAAATCTTATAACAGGCTAATGAATCCGACCCCGACATCAAATTCACACCGATAGAAAAGAAATAGAACCAGCTTCGTTTTCTCTACATTAAAATGCCACGAGAGAACGAAATCAGCCTGACCAAACATTCATTACAAGAGCAGTGTGCAGGATTCTTATAAGAGAAACCTCGTAAATAATATAGTTAAGAGAGTGAGGATGATGTGCTCCTAGCACAACGTTGCGATATTGATATAAAACCACGACGTATTATGTACGTACAATTGTCAGTATAAACTAAGAATTGTATAATGTAGCAAAGGAAATTCATCCAGTAGACCGGCTTCGTCCTTATTGGTAATACATCACGTACTCTCCAGAATTTTCCGCGGAAAGCGCTCGAACTTTATCGCGTCTGCTTCGGAATCAGTTTCTCTAATCACCGAGCCACCCAGCCGCACACTACTCACAATTTTCAGTTACATAGTAACTAGTGTGTTTCGGTTGGTCTTTCCTTTTTGTTGAGCTCATATGGCATCATTAAAGACCTACGGTTCAAACTAGCCACCCCCAATTTGTCATTACTGACCAGACACCACACTACATGGGGAAGTGGTATTGAAATGGGCATTTATATATTTAAACGGACATTGGTTGCGCGGGCGGTGATTACAACCAATTAATTATTTGTTTACTCATGTATACTCAACGTGTGAGCTATTTACAATATAAATAATTTTATCAAGTTTTCGTCAAAGATATTTAAAACTAAATTAATTTTCTTCCACTGAATGAGTTTTCTGTTCTTCCTACTGAGTAAATAGTGATTTATAACGGAGGAACACATTTTATGGCTATATAAGTCGCGCGGCAAATTCGGCCATTCAGAACCGCCAACACAGCAAGAACACCAGTTCACATGATAACACAAACCATTATTTGTGGACAATATAATCGTTTTATAAAAATTTGAAAATATTTGTGAATACTGTTAACAATAATTTAAACAAGCGACAAAGTCATTCTAGAAAAATAACTGATGTACGAAAATGAGCAGTATTCAAAGTCTAATATTACGAACATCAATAAACTGAGAACAGTATTCTGTGCATACAAGAATAAAATGACTAAACATTAGTCGTGCTACAAACAAAACTGGAAAACTGAAAATAGTGTTTTAAGAATAAAATTACTGGTAAACTGAAATTAGTTTGGACGGAGTCCTAATCTGATGTCTTCAGTGTGCTCTTAAGTAGTTTTTGTCATGTGAGCTTGCTCTTTAGGCTTTGACGACATACACCGACAGACGGTGTTCTGTTGTGAGTTGCGAACGCAGACTGATTATAACACGCTAGAGTTGCTATATTGTGCCGCGTAATCAGTCTGTTTGTAATGATGAAATCTGGTATTTGTTGATAACCGACCAGCGTTCCTGACTAAATCTGTTAGTGTGCGTGCACGGTTATTGCCTTGATGAATAGTGGTTCTGAGGACGTTGTCGGGGCGTACAGGAGTCATCTGTTCACTAAATTCACAATTTGAGCCATTTCGTTAGATACCTTTTCCTGGAAGGCATTGAATTCTGCTGTTATGCCGCTGGGAGTATTTACTACGTTGACAGGTAGTGCTGGAAATTTTCCTTTGACCGGTTTGTACATGTCCAACTTCTCAAACCAATCATTCAAATGCCCATTTTCGATCGTTGGTATATAAAAATTACTGTGCCTAACTTGCGTCATTTTATGGTCATTAGAACACTGACAAGGAACTCGAGTAATCACTGGCGCTTGATCGTTAGGAGGGTGCTCCACTTGTTCTTTATACGATGAGTAAATATTAATAGCTAAATCGTTCTTGCTTCCTGTCGAATTTAGCCTCAACAGTTTTTCTATTCTCTGGAGTTAGCTGTACGGCGCATCACCGATCATTTCCTCCGTATGTGGGATGATAAATTAATTAATTCTTAACTTTTTGTCAATACCATTGATATAGTATAAAATATTCACCTATATTTGCTTTGTTGAAAGGGTTGCGCTTCATAATGGAACAACTTACCTGATTCAGCATCATAATTGCCAGAGGAAACCGATTCTTGTGACGATGAGCTGAGAGCAACAGCGCTCGTCAGACAGGCAAGTCGGTGCAACAGGCCCAAGCTAATGTTCAACCGAGGCCGTTGACGCTGAATTACCTTGTTGAACACATCACCCACACAGAATCGAAGGTGTACAGTCTCGTGAGCGACATCGGCGCCGGCTAACATATTCAACGTTACTGTCAAAACGAAATAACAACCAAACGTATTTATTCGAAGTAATTTGTTGTTGGTGTATACATGCAACACAACGGTAAAATAATTAAATACTAATTTCTGGCTTGAGAACAAAATCAATAAAATGTTATATAACAGTCAGATACTGTTTGTGGCAGAGAACTATTATATATGCAATAATTCATTAAGTGTTGCTCACCTAGTAAAAACTATTCCAAATCTGATCAGAAGGATTAACCAAAGGCAGCATGAGCGGACAGCATATTCTCGTGCACATTCGTTTCGTGCTTACTTTCCGTTCATACTGTCTTTGGTTAATCCTTCTGGTCATATTTGAACTAATTTGTTACAAGGTGCGCAATACCTAACACATTAATGAAGACTTACTTACTTTTACTTTACTGCGGCTGACTCCTTTTAGAGGATAAGCCGGCTCCATTTCATGGAGTTTCTTGGGAATTTGGTACAAGTGGTGTCCCCTCACCACTCGGCTTTTTGATCGAGGACGCACCTCTAGCCTTTGCACATCCAAACGCAGTCTGCAAGGCAGCAGTAAGTTGCATGGTTGCCGGTGGCTGTTGAGAGCTCATTCGCCATTCGGAAGTACGGGGTACTGTCCAGGTGTCCATGTAATCCTGTGGCTGTTGAACCCTTTTGTGGCGGGGAACACACGCCGAGTCATGGTGCCGTCGTCGGGCTCATGAGGTATTTTATAGGAGATCCGATTGCCGGTCGGAAATCCACCACGCCCTGGTGACACCACCGCCATGGCCCCGTTAGCCCATGTACGATCGGCCATCGAAACATGGTTGACACCGTCGTACCACGTTGAGGAGGGGATGGTCTTTAAGACGATGTTTGAGCAGTGGAATTGAAATTTTTCCAACATACACACGGTAAACTCAAAGTTTCCTTTGCTCGGTCTAGAGTAGTTAAGTGGAAAAGCTTGAGTAATTCGATGAAAAAGCTCCAAGCTCATCTGTCAGTCCACGAAAGACACGTATAAATGCGTAAGTAGGAAGATATAAAAACGTGTCTATATATATATATATATATATATATATATATATATATATATATATACGTGTATGTATGAACATATTTATTGACGAAGGCATCATAATGTATATAGATGTATGTATGAATATATGTATGTTTGTATGTATTCATTTGTGAATGAATGAGCGTATGTAGTAGGCATGCATACGTCTGTGTATCCGTGTATGCATTCAAGTAGGCACATATGTATGTAATGTGCATTTATTTAAATAATTATGTGTGAATCAATGAGTGTATGTATATATCCATGTATGGATGCATTCATGCATGAAGCAGTGTTCAATTTCATAATTTTGAAAATGTCAATTTGAAATTTAACAGTATTATGATAGAATCAATTTGCCTGTTAATGCTAGGAGATAGTTAAAAACACGTTTTTGTCAATATAAATTATACAATGTCATTTTTTTTATCGTAGAAAAAGGATCGATTAATCAAGTAGGATATACTACGGTGAAAATACCAAAATTATTCAGCAAGTTTGTGAAGTAAGTATACCAAGCAGACAGTTAATGAAACGTAAATGAACATTGGTTGCACGAGCGGTGATACAATTAATTTAATTAAGTTTGTGATCTGGATATAAACATCTGACTCTTTAAGTACATAAACTTGTCAGTATAAACTAAGAATTGTGTAGAGTACGAAAGGAAATTAATCCAGTAGAGGGATTTCTTCCTTGGAATCTCATCATGCCCTATCCATAATTTGCCACGAGCAGAGTTCAAACGGGAAAACGTCTGCTTTTAAATCTGTTGTTCCAACCACTGAGCCACACTGCCGCACACTACACACACGTTTAATGTTTTTCGACTAGCCATCGCCTTTGGGTGGAGCTCATATAGCACCCCTTTAGACCTGAAGATCCAACTAACCATCCCCAACCTGTCATTATTAAACAGACATCACTCTAAATGTGGAAGTGGTACTGAATTGAACATTTATATAATTAAACAATCATTGATTACGATATTACATGCCGAAATATCGGAAGAAAAAACTGACTGGAATAAAAAAGCATTTGTTTCTTAGAAACATCATCCTGTGGCACGGTGGCTAAGACTCCGAAGCAGACGTGCCCAGGTTCGAGCCCTGTCCGCGGCAAATTCTAGACAATATCTGATGAGTTCCCAATAAAGACGAAACCTGTCTACTGGATGAATTGACTTTTCTACATTATACAATGCTTAGTTTACCTGATTATCGGGCTGTGATCCGATTTGTTTGCATCCGCTGTCTTCCTGATTTATCCAAAATTTTTGATCTTCGGGTATGGATATCTTTTTCAAAGGAAATCACATCACCTACTAAGTTGACAATCAATATGTCAAGTTTAGTTTATACTGAAAATGTATGTACAAAATTTGTCACGTGTTTATATCAAGAACGCAACTTTGATTAAAGTAAAGTTAATGAAACGTATTCCACATATTCATGCTAAATAGCGTGAGATAAAATGAATATCTCGAAAAGTAATGTATTTCATACGAGACAAGATGTGAAATTTGTCAATCCAAATTAAAATTAAACTAGTTCATCTTTATGCAAACCAATAGAAAAACAATATACAAAAAATTCTTTCTATAATCACAATTGACGATTTGCAAAAATTCGCATGGATTTCACCTGATAAATAAAGATATTTTAAATGAAAGAAAATTTCATACTTTGAATAAACACAACTTACTCTCGTTCTCTTTAAGATCTTCATTCTTCAGGGTAACTTCAGTCACTAAATCGAACCATAAAGCGGAATAGTCAAATGTGCCATCTAATCCTTGTTCATAGTCGTCCTCTCCAAAATCAGTACCATCAGCATCATCACTATCTTCATCTGTTTGCGAATATTTATTCTCGATGTGATCGCCTTCAAAGCTATAACCACCGTATTCTTGATTTGGCAATTGAGACAGAACCTGAAAAACCCGACCAGCGACCTTTTTCGTTGTCGTTGGGAAGGCCATTTTTGAATTCTCGTTGTTACTATGCTCGATAGAGTAGCAATCTTAACCAAATTAAATAAACGAAAGTTAAACCGAATACATCTAATTATGTATTTATTTAAAAACGCTTCGAACTTTATTATTGAGTTGGTGTAATCAGCATTGCGACAAGCATCAACATTACGAAATACTTTAATATTATTAAAATTTGTAAATACATACCGAGAAATAAATGCAACAAACAGAATTTAAATGCTTCACTTATTTGAAAGATAATTATCATCAAAATTTTCATTAATTGGATATATATATTCGTTATTATGCACATTGCCTTCGAATATTACACAGTATATTTCTAATTAGGAAGAAAAAGAACATTAATAACAAAGTGAATAATAGCCATTTATTTCGAGAATACTAAACTTCGCTTTAAAATCTTTCATTTAGATAAATTTTAATTTTCATTTGATTATGTGTGTGGCAACAAATCTGACTCGGTTTTACTTCTATTTCTTGTTTTGGCTGATTAGTAAGTGTGTATGCGTTTGTGTCTGTGTGTGGGCCTGTTTGAATGTAAGGGTCTTTCTCGCTGTATCGCAAAGTAATGTCTGAGATCTGGTCATTCTTGTGTTAATGGCTTGAGAGTTAACCATCTGTTCGCATTGCTGGCTATTACGAGTACGAATGTTATTTTTCCGAGTGTAAACTTTCGTTTCATCTTGTTGCGCAATTTTGTTTTTTTCACGTGGTAACAGCGCAGGTGTGGATCTCAGTGTTGAATGCTCATATTGTTTCGAAATTTCTGTCACCGTATGTGCAGCTGATTTTTCCTTTTCAGTTTGTTGCCAATCCGATCCAACGTTTGTTGAGTCTAGTCGGGGGCGTGTTCGATCTTGCCTGGATGCCAGTAAATTGTTTTTAAATTTTGTTATTCGTGGCCAGTCGATAAAAAAATCAAGTTGATGTAAGTTATGAATGTTTAGAAATATAAGTAAAACCGAGTTAGATTTGTTACCACACACATAATCAAATGAAAACTCAGAATGTATATTAAAGAAAGATTGTAAAACGAAGTTTAGTATTCTCTTGAAATAAATGGCTACTATCCACTTTGTTATAAAATGTGTTTTTCTTCCTAAATATATATACATATATATATATATATATATATATAGAGAGAGAGAGAGAGAGAGAGAGAAAGTTAAAGTTTTAAAGTCTAATGGCGAGATATTGACTATACGTATAATGTCACTATAAACTTTATATTGCATTAGGTAGCAAAGGCAATTCATACAGTAGAACGGTTCCATCCTTCTTAGGAACTCTTTAAGTACTCTCTGAAATTAGATGAGGACGGGATACGAACCTGAACACAGTTGCTTCGAATATTGTTACTCTATCCACTGCGCCATATGTTCCGTAAACAACACGCAATTTGAAGTCATATATATATATATATATATATATATAAAGTGTGTATGTGTGTGTGTGAAACCATTACACCCACGATAAAGTCCATTATCCAGAGATGGCTTTATGAAAAAACTAAACAATTTAAAGGATTTAAGAATCATTAATTGGGCAAGTGTCTATAGAAATTCTTTAAAACAAATTTGCGAGCCTGATTGAAAAACCGAACCCACCAAAACGAGAGAATTCGGTTCATAGCCGAACAGAACTTGTCCTAAGTTACAACAGCCACGTGTTGCATGTTATTTTTAGTTTCATATCAACTTTTGTGCGCTCACTGTAGGTATCCGGCAACTACTCAGAAGTGTCCATTACGGAAAAACCTGGTATGGTAGACAAGTTGTATCACCTTTCTTATGTTTAATTTAACCAAATATTTAATGATGTCATGATAATTCAAATCGATACCATATGAACAACGGCTATATCTATTTAAGCAATCACTGATTGCACGGGTGTAGATAACAATTATTTAAATCAAGGTTTCAAGTTTTGTATAAACATCAATTATATTAAACTGACACATGTATACATAATGATTGGTGTTGATATCAAGCACACCACCTTGATTTAAATAACCGATGCATTCATTCAATTCATATATTAAGACAATTATCAGATTCTTGTTTAACTCAAACAGAGAAACAAAATGAAAATTTACGTGGAATTAAAGATGAAAAAATTGCAAACGGACTCAGGCAGTAAAAAAGAGCATGTGCGAAAATCGCGTGTGAATTCAATGCGATCAAATGTACGTTAAAACTTTGATTTCTTAATTTCAGGAAAGAAAACATGTTAGAAGGCAAAAAATTCGACATTAACATTTTCTGCATGATGCATAAATGATGCTATAATCCATGCAAACTTATGCTAAACAAAGTGGTGCACGATAAGTGAAATGAAAATATCATTTAATAAATAAGTTGGTAAAACACCATTAAGCAAAAATGATTAGGTGGCGCTGATGGCGAAAAGAAAACGTCCATATTAGACAAATAATACGAAAAACAAAGCAGGCCCATACCTGCTGATGGTTCACAATGTTGGTGTGCATCCATTGCTGTCACTTTTCGTGTAGACCAAACCGAATGACACTTTGGACGCCACACACTAGGTAAAGAGTTTTGCACCGGCTGCGACTCATCATTTGTTGTTTGCTGAAAGCGATGGCCCTTGAAAGACAAATGAGTCAGACTGTGAAACTTGTTGTTGTACGCTTTTAAAGTGAGCGGAGGCAACTGAAGCTGGTTAGACCGAGGAGCACGAGTTAATGAAGATTTGGTTCCAAACTCTTTACTCGTCATCTTATGTTTGTGATGGGCACGGTATTCCATTAAATTCGCTGCATTGCAATTGGATCGACTTGGTCGTGGTCCGGTGTCTTTAAGCAATTTTCGCCTCCTTTTGGGTTTTGAGTCGCTGAAATCAGGCGCATCTGATACATCATGTGGAAAACGAAAATTAAGGCACCCAAACGTATTCGACAGCACAACAGGCTTAGCAGTTAAAATAATTTCCTGTAAATAACATCATTTCTTCAAGTATATATATATATATATATATATATGTTATATATATATATATATATATATATATATATATATAAGCCAAATACAAGAATAAAGTGGGTTGACAATTCTTTAAATCAAGTTTATGTGAGCTTGAAGTAAACACCAATCACATTGCGGCTGGCGGTAGTTTTGTTATGTTGTTCGACGACTGTTTTAATACAATGGGATTGGTGTTTACTTCAAGCTCGCAAACTTGATTCAAAGAATTGTTACCACCACCCGCGCAATCAATTATTGCGTAAAAGGTTGACAAATCAGAATTAAACGAAATCGAGTAAACAACTTGAGCGCCGACTCAGCACAATGGCACGAAGTAAGTTTTGTAATCCAAAGACGACTACTTATGGGGGAGAAGCACACGCGTCGACAAAAAAGTGAAAGCCCCTTTTACGCTTCTATGAACAGAGCCGATTGATTTAGTAAAAATTACTTCGTTATTAGCTAGCATGCCAAGTGTATTCTGAACCCTATTAAAGATCGCATTCCAAAATGCTTATAATATTACTTAAAAACAGGACGAAAATGAATTATAAATATATCTTAAAAACATACGTGTTCACGCCAGTACCCATTGTCTCTTGAGCAATATCGTTCAGCGCGTTATTACATGCACATATAAGAAGACCACGTGCCCCTCTGTCACAACAACAGCAGCACAACAACAGGACACGAATAAAATCCTTCGCTTAATAAACGTGTTCGTTAAGTTGTTTGGTTCTATTAAAGCAGTGGTACATTCAACATTTGTTGCAGTGCAGTTATGCATAGCACTTACTGTCTTGTGTGATCTGTGATAACAGATATACTAGTTACATTTACTTAATTAACTATTAGGCATAATTATAATATAGAATTAAAGCATCCAAGTATCAATATTAGGAGAATAGAAATATAGCATTTTTATTATAAAAGAACAGCCAATAGGAATTCAACTTTCAGGAAGCGTATAACCGCATATGCAACGAAAATTATGTAAGACAAGAACATTTTCGTAATTATTGATCATTGGAATGCCTGTTACGAACGAAAACAGTTTTTTATAGCCTGTGAAAACTATTGTTTTTAAGAATTATAAGCATTGGTCATATCAAATTACATGGCTTCTTAAATGATCTCTTAAAACGAATAAAATTTTAAATGATGGTTCTACAATTCGTCATGAAAATTTGAAAGGTTTTGCATTTGCTAAATTAGATGAACTGCAATGACATCTATAAAAACTTAATCTCCAGTATAAATAAACCAAGACGAATAGAATACAGGATAATGCAGATAAAAATTGACCAATCCTCTACATAAGTACCCGCAAAGGAACTGCGTAGACTCACTCTTTTTAACTAAGCGTGAATTTACATATACAAAGATATAAAGAACATTTACGAAGATTGATTAAACTTAAAGATACGAAATGCAGGAATATTTTATAATTCATTTTAAATGAACTTATATTGTTATGATTTCTTGGTTATTTACACTTATTACTACTATAAAATCAAAAATTAGATTCAAGTCAAGATTCAGCGGAAGTTTAAGATTCCATTCCCAGCTTTTATACTGTTTCTTTTACCAGTCTTCACATACAGATCGGATTGTCCTTTAATTTTAATTATATAAATGTTCATTTCAATACTACTTCCCCATGAAGTGTGGTGTCTGTTCAGTAATGACAGATTGCGGATGGCTAGTTGGAACTTTGGGTCTAAATGGATGCCATATGAGCTCCACCTAAAGGAAGAATAGACAAACCGACGTACATTAGTTATTATATACATGAAACTTGTCTGTAGTGTAGAGAGCGGCAGGGTGGCTCAGTGGTTAGAGTACCAGATTCCGAAGCAGACGTGTCCAGGTTCGAGCCCTGTACGCGGCAAATTCTGGCCAGAACGTGATGAGTTATCACCGCCCACGCAATCAGCTGATTAAAAGGTTTATAAAACTCATTAATACTGTTAGTGTAAAGAGAATGCTCATCTTGCTGAGTATTACCGTTAGAAGATACAGTACGGCCATATGACTGCAGTTCTGAAGATGGCGATTGCTTGCCCGGGTGAATTGCCGAGAAAAACCAAACACGCGAATGGCAACCATCCGGCGCGTAACGGCGCGGTTTACCATGTCCATTGTGAGTCCATTTTTCACTTGTTAAATCGTTCGAACACACACCAGCTGTAAAGTAGGGCTGTAGACGATCTACTGACAATTTAGAGTGATAACGACTGTCCTTCTAAAAATGAACACAAAAAGCATCGAGTAAAAATGTAATACTCACGAGTTAATTGAACTTGACTATTAATTGTCATTATTCCGTTAAAACAGGACACCCTAAAAAGGAGAGTGCGATCAAGAAGATACTGATAGTACACATGTAACAATTTATTTTTAATTTTACGCCAGTACAGTGTCAACAAGTCAAGACGATGACGATGAAGACGGCTGTGTCCGTGATGATGTTGTTTTCGATGATGACAATGATGATTATAATGACGACCACGATTATGATGGTAGTGTTAATGCTGATTTTGTCGATTATGCTCGCGTTCACAATGGTGACCGTGATGATGATTATGAAAATGATGACGACGATGACGTCCCTTATGATGAAGATGTTTGTGGTGACGACGATGATGATGAGTGGTTATGTTTACGGCGATTATGAATGCGACAACATTTTTTATGATAGTTATGGTGATGATGTTCATGGAGGTGACTGCTATGATGATGAAGATGTTGAAAAAGACGATGATGATAATGGGTAAGATAATGATGACGATGATGCTGATGATTGTGGTGACAATGATGATGAGAATTAGAATGATGATGATGACAGTGATTGTTTAGAGCGAGGATATCGGCGATGAAACCTATAAAGATGATTGTCGTTACTATCATAATAAGTAAGAGAATGATGATAATGATGAAAGTGATTATTGTTACGAGGATGTCGCCGACGACACAGATAAAATGATTATGATGACCTTCGTGACGATGATAATGGGAATAGGAATACTGATGATAAAAGTTATTATGATTACGTTGTGGATGTCGACAACGACACCGATGAATATGATAATGATGACTTTCGTGACGAAAATGATGAGGTTCAACGTCAGGCAATGACTAAGGTTAAGAAATACTTCGATTCATAATACGTAGATATGAGAGGCAATGAATACCAAATTCAGTTAGTTTCTCGTAAAACAGATATTTCATGACAAAAATATATTCACCAATGAGCTAGTTAGAACATCACAGCCGTTGCTTCGCCCACAAGGACAGTGAGCGGTGGCGGGTCGAAGAATGGCCTTGCGTACACCTAGTTGTAGCGATGAAAACACAGCACCCCATGACGTTAACTGAAGAGCAAAATCCTGACAGAGGTAGGAAAGAAAACAAATAAACTGTATGTCAAGAGTCGGAAACACCGTTCTGTATGCTTAGTTAAAACTGTTGCGAACAAATAAGACGGTCTTAAATAGTACGCGCTGTTCTGGGCACATTTGTTTCAAAAGAATCGGCAACGCAGCAAGACAGTCAAAAGAGCACAAAATTTACGCACCGATTACAGGATTTATAAGCATAAAATCTTAAGTTCTATTCATGCAGTCAAAGTCAACATTCGAGTAGCTTGAACGCACATTGGTTGCGCGGGCGGTGATGACAATTAATTAAATCAAGATTTTGGTCTTTATATAAATACCAGTCCCATTACGTGCATACATTTGTCTGTATAAACGAAGTATTTTATAATGTAGAAAAGGAAGGACACTGATAAATGTATGTACATATCTGGATAGGTGTTTTTATGAAGATCGCAACCCCGATTTAATTAATTGCTATCACCGCCCGCGTAACCAATGTAAATCTAATTATTAACCAAATTCTTTACCACTACAAAGGAGGTAACATAGTCAGTGTATTGTTATGAAGGCAGGTAGCTGACCAGTGCAATTGAATCAAGTCCCACTGACAATTCTGCACACGGAAGATGCGCATTGCATGCAATTTTGTTATTTTACAAAAAAATCAGTTTTTTGGTCTATTTGGTAGATGAATGGCATTTGCTATGCTATGTGTGCCGTAAATACATACCATTGCAAAAATCTGCTAAATAGATAATGATCTAAGGGCTGACGATAAGTCTGCTGGCGCATGTAATGGGTTGTCCGGCTAGCGATCAGAAAATGATCAAATTCTCTTGTCTTCTTTGACTTCGCATCACCAATAAGCAGAAGCATACATATAAAAATGGAAATCAATATTCTGCGCAGCGAGCTCCAATACAGCAGCTCCAAGGCAGCATAAAACCCACTGTGCATAAGATGGTAGAAACACTGCTTCGCTACGAATGATGTAGTTTCGCCAGCAGTCGTCCTTGCTAATTTCCGTAGAACTGGTGCATGATAAAACTGTAAATGATGGCAGCCAGAGGCGGAATTGAGTGGGGTAGAACACATTTTTCAGGATACGATTAATCATCATCATCATCATCATCATGTCCAGCCACACAAATGTCAAGTGACTAATGTTTCACTGCCAAATAACCATCATCATCATCATCATCATCATCATCATCATCATCATCATCATCATCATCATCATCATTATCATCATCAATATCATCATCATCATCATCATCATCATCATCATCATCATCATCATCATCATGTCCAGCCATACAAAAGTCAAAAGTGACTAATATTTCACTGCCATATAACCAATAAATAGTGAGATTTACGAGAGAGAAGGGGGTAGAGAGAGAAGGAATACCTTGCTACTATGAGTAAATTTATCAGGATAACTCACAGAAATGAGACAAACTAATCCTCTCCACAACACCATTATGGCCAAGTTAGCGTTCGGGCAAGGCGACATCAGCAATACAGCTTCCTTGCGGATTTCACAGTATCACGTCATAAACAAACCAAACCTCGCAGCTAACTTTGCCCTACCAAGTAAAGAAAGTTCCGAAGATGATTCTACTAGACATCAGCAACAAGATCGCCAGACGATTAATATTTCTCCCTTAATAGCGGGAATTTTCATTAAAGCGCCACTGACAAAACTCTCTGTACACGCGAAAACAGTCAACTGTATACATATTTTTTCGGAGCAATACTGTTTAGAACCCAGTAAAAGCCAAATGTTTCTAAATTAAACAAAATTCAAAAAAAGTACATGAGGATAAACGCGAAATTTGATGATAAAACCGTGAATTGTTTAGCCAAACAAAGTCTGAAAATAATTCGCCGGCCACCTTCTTCATTTAAAA
This sequence comes from Eudiplozoon nipponicum, assembly GCA_029291075.1. Taxonomy (NCBI): domain Eukaryota; kingdom Metazoa; phylum Platyhelminthes; class Monogenea; order Mazocraeidea; family Diplozoidae; genus Eudiplozoon; species Eudiplozoon nipponicum. The sequence continues at coordinate 98,821 of JAQBSW010000813.1, read as the reverse complement.
AAATGACAAAATAATGCAACTTGTGAAGATGGGTAAACCAAAGAAGGCGACCCTCAATGGCCGCTGATATATCTATAAGAAACAAAACGACTTGAATTCAGATCAAGTGATTTTAATAAATCGAGTTCCGCATGTTTTGCATAATTTTAAGCAATAGGTTAGTCTATTTGATTTTGTTACTAATAAAACTCACTAACCTGCATTATTAAATTAAAAATAGGCTCCGTTTCTGGAAGACGTCGGTACTTGGATGCCTTTGGTTTTGCCTTGGTAGAGTGTCTAGTCTGTAACTGTTACGAAAAAATAATATAAGATAATATTGATTCACAGAGGAAGTAAGGATCAGTTTCAAGGTAAACAATACGTTTTGTAATAAAAGGAACTTCATTTGAGGAACATGCCTACGTAGAAATTAGACACCATCATCCTTTATTTGGAAGTTAAAAAAAGCAAAGATTTCTTGCTAACTTGCAACTTAGAATCTATTGGATTACCATATTCGGAATATACCTGGAAAAACAAAAACATATCTTTGGCTTAATCGATTTAAAAAATATTTTTTTCGTGAACGTATAACAAAATTTAAAAGAATCTGAAGGAGAATATATATCAGGAATGGCATGCCTAGTGACAAATTACTTCATATATGCCTTTTGCACTCTACATTGTCCCTCTTATCGATTTAACAAAAACATTCTTATAGATGTAATGAGTAAGAAGGATTTTAATCTAATCACTGAGCCTAATGTTTTATTGTCGAATATCGAGAATATTGCAATTATCATCATCATTATCATCATCATCATCATCATCATGTCCAGCCATACAAAAGTCACAAGTGACTAATTTTTCACTGCCATATAACCATAATGAGTGGAAAAAAGTATATAAGTCAAATTATACAAATTATTATTGAGATTTATGAGAGAGAGAGGCAGAGAGAGAAGGAATACCTTGCAACTATGAGTAAATTTATCAGGATAACTCACAGAAATGAGGTAAACTAAACCTCGCCACAACACCATTATAGCCAAGTTAGCATTCGGGTAAGGCGACATCTGCAATACAGCTTCCTTGCGGATTTCACTGTATCACGTCATAAACGAACCAAACCTCGCAGCTAGCTTTGCCCTACTAAGAAAAGAAAGTTGCGAAGATGATTCTACTAGACATCTGCAACAAGATCGCAACTGAGCACGATTCGATGCCATATCGCTAATGGTTTCTAAGCAAGAACTATGATGCGCGCGAGGACCCCATCATGGCAAACGAGTGGGTCCTATACTACCCAATTAAAATTAGATCACCATTCATTAATCCTATGTTAGAGAATCACATAAAATAATCGAATATATACACATTGAACACAATAATGTTGAGCACGTATGTTAGATAAATTTGAAATTGATATACACTGCGTATTCGAGTCGAGGCTTCTTCGAACGCAATAGAAATGTGCGCACCATCCATGTGATAATGACAGACCAGCATAAGCAAAAGTTACAAGCCAATGTAATTTCTACTAACAAGCCACACATAAAAAACAGACCGCGTGACACACGCATTATATCGCTAGATATAAATGGCAGTACATGATGAGTTCTCAATAAGGATGAAACCGGTCAACTGGATAAATTGCCTTCTCTACAGTATACTGAAAAATGTCATCTATAATGTGATTTGTGTGTTTAAAGTTCGAAACCTTGATTTTAAATAATTGCTATCAATAGCGCTACATACGATCGTTTACTGTAAACCATTTGTTAAAAGACATTTTTTCCGATGAACAAGGCATCGCACTCTCACAAAAAAAACATTACAAAAAAAACTGAGAAGCTTTTATGGTGTATGGCTTATTCCGATTTTAAACAAATACAAAAAATTTAAGCTATAACTGATACAGAAACTCGAAAATGTTTCATCGATAAATTTATGCATTTTGAAGAATATAATACCTAATTCCTTTAGAGTAGATCTAACTTTTGATTTAAATGCCATTGATAAATATAAAAAAAATATGAACTATTCCTTAACATAATGTAGTAGTAATTTGAAAAAACGAAAGTATGAACTGATAAAATATATAACATCTTATTTGAGTTCAATTTTAAATAAAGAGGATTTCGGTCGCATTGAAAATCTCACTGATACCACACAAAAAAATGAAATAAGTATAGTTAGAACCAGACAGGCAACAATTAAATTATCTATGTACAATAAGCACCAGTTTACAAAGGAAATGACAAATAATTCAAACCATTTTCAAAGAATCTTTAATCATTCATTAATAAACTCTAACACTTATTAATTAGTATTGATTAACCATGGACTTGGTATGGGTTTCCAAGAGTATATTCCTCAGACAATGAAACAATGACCAAGGCCATAAATATAGGACAATTCCTCTCAAACATAGACAAGGCAAGCCTGGAATTCGACCTACTGACATTATTAATAGGACGTAAGAATGAGATTAGACGGTTATTACACAATTTTATATATAAATAAAACAGAGTATAGTGAATTGATGTATAAAATAATGATCGAAAATAAGTAATTGAGCTTCGGTGCATGGTGACTCTCTTATTCGACGGGATACAATCCAGCTGGGAGTTCAATGCTTAGTAGAAGTACATAAATCAGGAAACCCAATAGAAATCAGTGTGGGTGTTCAATACTCTCCAACCTAAAAGATCTAAGTTTATTTATAGTAGAATATGATAAGATACGGATTTTTACTGAATAAATTAATGAATACACATCACTTAATAAAAAGAATTACTAGTTATGAACTTCAATGTATAACTATTGGGCATTGGATTTTTTAAATAAGCAAAGAATATGAACGTAAGTCATATGATGGCATTGGTTAACATCGATGTCATTAATCTATTATAGGTATCGAAATGAATTTTCAAACAGATTATAGGTGTTAACTAAGAATTTTATAGTGCAGTAGACCAGTTTCCTACTTATTGGGAACTCATCATGTACTGTCTATAATTTGCCGCGGACATGTTTCGGAATCTGGTGCTCTAACCACTAAGCCACACTGCCGCACACTACACAACGCACAATTTTCAGTTATATACTGACTAATGTAACTTGATTAGTCTATTTTTCCTTCAGGTGGAGCAGACGTGCCCAGGTTCGTATCCTGTCCGCGGCAAATTCTGGCCAGTACATGATGAGTTCACGATAAGGACGAAACCGGTCTACTGGTCGAATTGCCTCTTCTACACTATACAATTCTTAGTTTATACTGACAAAATGTAAGTAATTAATGGGTCAGGTGCTTATATCAAGATCGCAACCTTGATTATAATAATTGTTATCACCACCCGCGCAACCGATGTTCGTTTAATTATATTAATGTTCATCTCAATACCACTTCCCCATGTAATGTGGTGTCTGTTCAGTAATGACAGATTGGACATGGTTAATTTAAAATTTGGGTCTAAATAGATGCCACATGAGCTCCACCTAAAGGAAAATTAGACTAACCAGCTTACATTAGTTAGTATATAACTGAAAATTGTGTGTAGTGTAGTGTGCGACAGGGTGGTTCAGAGCACTAGATTGCGAAGCAGACGTGCCCAGGTTTGAGCCTTGTCCGCTGTAAATTCTGGCCAGTACATGAGGACCAAACCGGTCTACTGAATGAATTGCCTTTTCTACACTATAAAATTCTTAGTTTATACTGGCATATGTAAGTAATTAACGGGTCAGGTGCTTTTATCAAGATCGCAACCTTGATTATATTAATTGTTATCACCGCCTGTGCAACCAATGTTCGTTTAACATAATAGTCTAATAGGATTAAATATAGAATGTAGTGAGTTGCCAATAAGCACGGCACGCATGTGCACATGAGATTATACCTTTCGTTCATGACAAATTTCGTATATTCGTCTGGTCCAATTTGAACTAAGTTGTTATTAGGCACTAAAATCTAAAGCACAACTGCATATATATTAGATTTCTGTAACGAAAAATATATTAATATTCAATATTTAATTGAATGATATCATCATTACTACCAATTGAAATAACTGATATAGATAGGAGCCAGATTTCATGGATTTGCTGGAGCAACTGGTGTTCAGAATTAGTTGTAATTCTCAATTTTGGTGAAATTTAGCCTAACTCGAAATCCATTGTGTTGATAACCACTACAGACGCAATATTTTTAAGATTATTGCGTTGGAAACTTGTACATGCTCGGTATATGTTATATACAGTGATTTGGCTTCGAAGTACCATTGTTGAAGACGTTATGAAGCTAAATCGACTACTACAGTTTTACTCATTCGTATAGGAGATTGCACCATCCTATTTTCCCACATTCCTCAACCAAATATGTGGTGGGTATAGGACAAAGTACCGGCTCCTACTGATAAGTTGCCATTAGGCATGAAACGAATGTTCACGAGATCATACATTCCATTCATGCTTAATTTGATTTATCCCTCTAGTCATATTTGAACAAATTTTTACTGGGTGCGCAACGCCTAATACACAATTGCATATATATATATATATATATATATATATATATATATATATATATATATATATATATATATATATATATGTGTATATGTAATGTGTGTGTGTTACAAAGTCACTGCATAGAAAGTGTGCAGCCGATAATTCCAATCAGGTACAATGTATATGAGATTACTAGAGGTAAGAACCGCATATATAAGTTTTCTTTCCATATATATGCATTCAGGTTTGTTCCTCGCTAATCAGTTTGCCATCGTTCTCTAATGTTGATCATGGAAGGTCGAAACGCGTCAGTACGAGTGACTAACGGCAGTTTTGCTTTGTTTTTCGACGACTGGTTAAATAAAATCGGTTTGGTGTTTACTTCAAGCTCGAAAACTTGATTTAAATAAATGCATGATAACTCTTTCATCAGAATAGCCAGTGTCTATTAACATCGAAAGGTAAATATCGCTTAATGACAAGCAACGTCCGCATAACAACTATCAAACTAAACCAAGTTAGCTAAAATGCAACTAACGTCGTATCACAACCAACAAAAATATTACTAAGTTAAATCTAAATGACAAACTGTCAGTCTATTTTTCCATTAAGGTCATTATCAGCAGAAAACAATCCTCTGAATTTTAAAAAGCCCATTTCTTAAGACAGAAAATATAAAAAAATAAACTGAACATATTAGTTCAGTTGTGACCAGAAGGATAAACCAAAGGAACCGCATGAACGAGAGGGTATAATCTCATACACGTCGTTTCACGTGCTTACTGGCGACTCATCAGTAGGATCCGGTATTATGCCCTTTAACCCCTATATATTTGGGTGGGAATGTGGGATAATAGGACGATACACATTCCTCACCATATATATAGTGGGGCGTAACCGGCTCCCTGATATGAGTAGCACGAAACGAATGTGCATGAGATTATACTTTCCGTTCAGGCTGTCTTTGGTTTAACCTTCTGGTCACAAGTGAACTAATTTGTTACTAGGTTCGCAACACCTAATACATACTTGTATATATATTAGTTCTCCGAAACAAATAGTATTTAAACTGAACATTCTTTGCACTTCTAGCATTTTAGTGTTATTTGTGGTTTTAGGTTCAGATCATTTGAACAAATAAATTTCAAATTTAAAATTATAACTACTAAATATGCGAAGGCCGGTTACCATGAACACCCAGGTGTACAAATTGACACCCAATAAAAGTTAATGTTACAAATGTTGACTTCCTGTGTTATATCTTTAAATAGAAAGCTTTTAGTTGTTTCAGAAGTCCAATTCGTGGAATTTGGCACAATCTAGCTTACAGGATGTATAAGAACAAGTTCGCAATAAATACACATCTGCCTTCGTTTGGACTAATATATAAGTATATATTTGCTAGCATATTCCCATGTCTTATGGTGATTCTGAATTAGAAGTATAAATAATTTAACATACCATTAACGCAAGCATGTACACCACATAATAAAGAGAATGAAATTTGTTTCAATTAATCACCTTTAATGTAACCTGGATTCGATCAATAAACAATCCAACAAATGCAGCTGGTCTTAAACCATTCTTTAGTCGTGCACTCAGCTGACGGATCTTACGTCGTCGGCGCTTGAACTCCAGCTGGCAGATGGCGATTTTCGCCTCGAGTCTGCTGATTCTATCACCTAAAATATCAGCACTACTAACAAAAATTTCCGACTGTCCAGACTGTCTATTTAACGATCTCAAAGACTCGCTACCACCGTCCTTCCCAAGCTGTTCTTCATTTTGGTCATCGTCTGTCAGGCAATTTTGATCGGCGTATTTGGCTTTTACAGCTTCAACCAATCTTGACAGTAGTGAGAGGGCGAAAATAACAATAACACGAGCAACATCAACACAAGTTAAGAAATTTGACAAGTAACAGCATGGATATACATTTAAAATCACCTGATTACTTCAAAAACTTGCGAAATAACTTTTCCAATAAAATTGAAACACTGCTAAAGACGTTAAAGGTTGTACGCATTAATTTTAAATGTCTAGAAGGGGATTTTAAAAATGTATTTTAATCAAATTTACCAGCGTTATGTAGACACAAATACTATCATATGAACATTTATCAGTGCAGACTAAGCTTTGAATAAGGAAGCAAAGACAATTCGTCCAGTAGACAAGTTTCGTCCTTATTGGGAACTCTCCACGTTCTGTTTATAATTTTGCCGCAGACAGGGCTCAAACCTGGGCCCATCTGCTTCAGAGTCTGTGAGTCTATCTACCGCGCCAACCTTCAAGCAATGAATATTGTAAAAACAATTTTTTGCATTTAAAAAATACCATCCTGGCATCTGCATAAAATGCAGTGGACGACACAACGAATAGAAAAATTTAAATTATAAATTGAACGTTTTTACATAATTTTTTGAATGTTTTTCTAAATAAAAATGAGTAAAAAAAATAAAATCCTAAACGGTTTATGCTTATACTCGAATAAAATGTTTCACACTGGCGAAATTGCGATAGATTTACTCGTTTCACCACCAGATTTCAAACGAGTTATTGCGACTCAAACTCTGCCCAAAAATTTGCTTTTATTCCGTTAGTTTACTCCTTAAGGTCAAATTTAGTCAGTGATAGAATTAGCATAGCCAAATACTGTCATTGAAATAAATTACAATGACTCCTTTGAGCAGATCCAGTCTAGCCAAACAAATAATAAATTTAGTTTCATACCGATCTAGTCACGTTGCATAATCTTTGCATAATAGCGACAACAAACACACACACATAGTATAATTGGGACTGCAGTAAATGGCAAACATTAAATTCCCTGGAAAATAACGCTAAGATAAATTTGTGTATGGCACGTGTCCATAGAATTAAACAGCCTGCCCTTTGGCTCGTGAAGCATCTAGTTCCGTGTTATAACGCAACCAAAATTTGGTACAGTATGGTAAATGACGAAATAGGAACAAATGTGACAGACGCGAAGGTCTGAAAGAGACAGGCTACTAGCGCCTCCAAACTAGACGCTTCTGCAAAATGGTACTCGCAAACCTAGAAGATAGTGCTCACCAGCCTCCATTAGCAGACATTTTTAAAGGAAAACTATGAATACGAATCATCCGCAATAGGAATGGGCGACCTGGTGTTCTTTTACAGAACATAAATTACGATGAACAATGCGCATTATAATGCATCCATACTGCGTCGGCTATCGCACAGGAAAAAAATGGTCGCCTTTTCTGCTGAGACATGCATAGTGGTTAAGCAAATCAGACTACTTTCTCTTTTATCTTCTCAATTTAACAGTAACGCTCTTCTAGATGCTATGAATATTGAGAATGTTGACCATAACCAAATATCGGATTGCCGAATATCGAAAAAAGTTCAAGTAAACTACCATTCATCAAACTTAGGCAAGGTTTTAACGTCAGCGCATATAATGTACGAATATTACAAAAAACTGGACAACAAGCTCTTGCATGTACGTTGGATAAATTTGAAATCGATATATGCTGTCTATCTGAAACCAGATTGCAGTATCTTACGAGCATTACAGAACTGGGTGCTCCATCCTTGTTTATGTGTTATTGGCTTCAAGCCTCGGGTTCCATAGTTTTCTTAAGCCGGTAAATGGAGTGTTGGTATCGACGTTAGCTCACGATCTGAATATTAACCGAATGGATCCTTGCAAAACAGTCGACTTTGTGCGGAACGCTTAAATATATCTACTAAAATCAATCCCAAAACCCTTTAATCAAATTTACCTTTTCGCTGCTTCTGCATATACTCTAATCTATTGCAGCGCACGCGGCAGCAAGTACGCTTTCTCCTCCGACCTAAATTTCTTAGCACGTAGAAGAAGATGTTCAGATGTATTCTTAGTTCTGGGTGACATGAATGCTCAAGTTGGGCTCAAGTATCGCAGAATTGTATCTAGGTGACAGACAAACTTTAGGCTCAATGCGCAAGGATAATGATGAACGACTGTTGGATAGCTGCGTGGAACATATATTATACTTCAGACGAGGTGTAAGGCGTTGCGCCACATGACGTCTCCTAGCCCCTGGACAACGGTGGACTCAATTAGTTATAGATGTGATTGCATTCAAGATAGTTTTTCGTTTTGGAAGACATGTCGACTCGGATCATGCACTTATTCATTGTAGCTTTCGAAAAAATGAATAATATGGAACCTCAAATAGATGTAGGCAAATTTGAACAACAGTCATCCCGACAAATCTCTCTCGAATAATTTATGTACCTAAAGTCTTAAATTTTTCATTATTATCAACTTTAAAAAAATGTTCGTTATTTTTATTATGGTTATATGGGAAAGAAACATTAGATTCTAATTATTTTTAACATTGATGTGCATAATAATCTTGATGATGACAGAAAGAGATAGTCTAAGAAAAAGAAGATCAGACCTAATCATTCACTCCAACTTGGCATTTGTGGCCTGGTGCTCTAGTATCAGTGCAGCATCGAATAATAAAAGTTGTTTTATTGTTTTATTTGATGATAAGGATGCTGAAGGTACTGAACTGGACACACTACATAGTAAATCGATATCTATCAAAAACAATAATTTTGCCGGCACCGTCAATTTTATGCTCAATGAAAGGCAAGTTACTTACAGAAGATTGTCAATACTTTTAGTCTGTTGAAATGCTTTGAGAAGATGATTCAGCTCATCACGTTCTGCCGACAAACTAGCGATTCGACAGTCCTCCACGTCCTCAAAGATGCATTGAAGTAGCTCCAAGCGATCATCCATCGGTGTACGTCTATCTTTCTCACTTTCATTTTCTTCTTGATCATCATCAATACAATCAGCGTTTTCATCATCATCATCGTCATCAGCCTCCGGCCAAAATTCAGTTGATTCACCAATGAAAACATCCGTCAAATTAGGCAATAACGACCACGCCCACGAAGACCAAGAAGAGTTTGACGACGTAGTAGCCTCTGATGAATACTTATTAATAGGATTGGTATCGTCGTTGTAAGAAGATTTTTGTGAATTCGCCATCTGTCCAGTTTCCGAAGAAGTTCTCAAACAATTTCCTTCGTCATCGGTGTTTAAGCCATTAAAAACATTATCACTGGTATTATATCCACATGGCGCTTCAGGTCGAGACAAAGCCGTTGAGGACACTTTAGACCAGTCTAAGTTTTCGCTGCGTAATGCCACACCAATAGCAATAAGACGAGCTATTAGTGGCAACTGAAACTGACCAAGCGTTATCTGCATATTTTTACAGTGTAAATCAATAATTTTAAATGCACTAGTCACGTATAGACCAGCTAAAGAGGGCCCTGGATCGCATCCATTCGAAGAAGACGAGCTACAACGAATCGAGGTGTTGGAGGGGGCCAATCGAGCATGCACAAAACGCAAATAACAATCAAAACTGCATCGACAGATCACCGGGTCTTGATAGAAGTCGATGTGCTTGTTCGGTCCAGTGCTGCGATCCAAACGAAGTGTGAAATCTTTTATCTGCGCCAGGCGATTAGTCACGAAACTGGAATTACTGCAAACATTACCACCGGTATGGCTAGCGTTGCTTTCTACAGCCATGCTGTCAACGAAAACAGACTTCCAAGCTGAGTTTGTGACAAAGAGTTCAATCGAGCTGAAATTCGCGGAAAGCACAATGTCATCCTCAACGAATTTGAGAACAACATTATTGACTTTGACTTTGACATTGTTGATTATTCTTTGGAGATAGCTCTGCAAATAGCCTTGATTCAACTGCGAGCCTGGCGTAGTACCAGGGCCGATGTAATCCTGGCTAGCCACAGACCCAGAAGCAATCTTCGTCAAAATTTCGCCCTCATTCTGACGCATTACGTCAATTTGAGCATTTGCCTTGTGCAAACTAGTTGACTCTCCGCTGGTGGTTGTTTTTGTCGTTGGTGGGGGTGGTGGTTTTAGCGCAAACACACACTCGACGGTGTTAAACGTTATGATGACACTTTCCGAGCCCAATTTAGTCCAAGGCACGTGGAGGCGAAGTTCTTGTACATGTCCCGAATGAAATCCCACAGGAAGAGGTATCAAATCCTCGAGAATGTCATAGCGTAATTCTAACCGATTCAAAACAATGTCGCCCTCCCATAGTGAAATATTTATCTCCTCCTCATTCAGTTTCACATACTTGGCCAGATAGCTCATCAACAACCGGCCAATGTATGAATGAAGTTTGAAGATATTCTGCATTCTCTAGAGCATCGAGATGGGTTGTTACTTCATATCTGTTGGTATACAGAAATAGAATAAATATTAAAAATATAACGTACATTAATCCTTAGAACGGATTAGACATAGTAATCGATCAACGAATTGGCACTTGCCTATAGCAGAGTATTTTAAGATTGCATTCTAATATTGTTTTAACAATCAATAGCTATTTTCGGAATATACGTACATTTGCTATGCAAAAAAATAAAAACACTCAATAAGGAACAAAGATTTGCACGATTTAAGATACTCAGGAAACAATAAACGATAGCAAAAAACAATTATTGAGCGGGTAGTGGTAACAATTATATTTAACCTGTCGTCGAACAGCATACTGAAGCGTTCCAACCTTCCATGATCATCATCAGAATACGACGGCAACCCGACAAATGAGGATCAAGGCGTAATGCATATGTAAGTAAAGCAATATTAGATATACGGCTCTCATCTCTATTAGTCTCGCATACAATGTCTATGGTTGGAAATATTGGTGCCTAATTTATATACCAGTCACGAACATGCAACATTTGGCAGCTTTCCTATATATATATATATATATATATATATATATATATATATATATATATATATATATATATATATATATATATATATTCTAGTTCATTTTTTCATTTCCGATATTTCGGCATATCATATCGGAAACCTTTTTAACAAGACCGTTCATCATAAGCATTTTTATAACAGGTAAAAATTGTTTAATTGGTTTTATTTACACTTACATGATCATTACTTAGATAATAAAAGCAGTAAGAGAAAAATAATCAATGTTTGTAATATCAGGAGTAGTTGATCAAAAGATGATGAAAAATCGAAATTTTTTGAAAAATACTTTATACATTTTTTAATTTATTTTAATTCTAAGCTAGCAGATGGTTAATCTTAATCACGCATTCTTTATCTTTTACTAAGGCCAGTTCCCCATACTGAATCACGCAAGCTTTTCTTCCTGTCATTCGTAAGTCATTTGTTCCAAATCGAGCCTGGTGATTTCTCCATCCTCCCTTTCTTTCATTACATAATCCCTAGACTGAATCTCAATGGATTCCCTGCTGGAATTTGTCGATCTATTTCGACCACTATCGATATGCGTTGCCAACCATCCAAGTTAATTATATACCCAATTTTCACTATATAACGTGCTAAGTTCGACCAAACAATGTGTCCATGGTTACATGCAGTTTAATGTTCCTGTTTTCTTATCTTAATTGGTCTCATAGTGACACCCACATAAATAAATTTGCTACACTCTTTACATATCAGTCACTTCAATTTTCTCTTCAAGGTTAAAAACCTCCGTGGTCATATTAATGGATCGCCAAATTATTTGCGGGATGGCTTTCCATTGAAAAAGGCCTCCGAAACCGGAAGTCGAAATCCTTGGAGTCAAATTGAAGACAGTGGATGCAAACACTTTGTTGAGCAAAACATGGCTAAGGTAACACTTCTCATATAAATATTATGTTAAATATGAACTGTCATCACAATAATAATGACATTCTTCATCCAACAGATAATTTTGTATAACATTTTGTCTGACATTCAGTTATTTTTTAACTCTTTATTTTCAAACTAATTATTATTTACTTTCGACAATTTCTCGTGGCATTAATGTAAAATTATTGTATCGTTCATATCCTATCCTCATTAACCTGCGACGAACCCACAAATACGAAATACAACGTAGATGGTATAAAACAATCAAACGCAAAAAGTGGAAATGACATAAAATCATTGAGGTTTCACTTGGATGAATAGAATTGTGCTTACATGCACAGTTATTGAAAACTTCTGTTATAGACATACACATATGCATTATGAATGTCTATCTATCTAGTTCAACATAAATCACTTGTATGGTTCACTCTAAATTCACTATGATAAACCAGCGCGTGCATGTAATTCTATTCAAATAAACATACATGATTTAACAATAATTGTTTGCGCGGGTGGTGGTAACAATTCTTTAAATCAAGTTTGCGAGCTTGAAGTAAACACCAATCCCATTGTATTTAACCAGTCGTCGAACAACATAACAAAACTACCGCCAGCCGACATTTCCCGTCAATTTCAATGTATGCCAGACTTCTAGAGGTGAGAGCCGCATATCTAAATTTTATTTCCATATATATTTTCAATGCGGTTTGATCCTCAATAGTCAGTTTGCCGTCGTACTCCGATTATTATCATGGAAGATGGAAACGCGTCCGTGCGTTGCGGCTGGCGGTAGTTTTGTTATGTTGTTCGACAACTGGTTAAATACAATGGGATTGATGTTTACTTCAAGCTCGCAAACTTGATTTAAAGAAACATACATGATGTATGTTTATCATGTGAAGCTTCACTAGTAGTTATATAATCAAACAAAAAGTATTAAAGAAATCATTTAGAATAAATTTTACAGGTTTAAATAAAGCTTTATGATTAGCGGACCTGTGAAATAGGCATTCGAAATTACATGCTAAAATATGAAAAGGAAAAACATTGATCGGAATAAAACAGCATTTTTTGCATAGAAAACTTAATCTGCGGCAAGGTGGCTCAGTAGTTAGAGCCACAGATTCCGAAGCAGACGTGCCCAGGTACGAGCCCTGTCCGCGGCGAATTCTGGACTACATTTAAGTTCTCAGTAAGGATAAAGCCGATCTACTGGATGAATTACTTTAATTAAATCTGCGATCCTGATATAAACACATGACCAATTTGTCGGTATAAACTAATTACTGAATAATGTAGAAATGGCAAATCATCCAGTAGACCGGTTTCGTCCTAATTGAGGACGCATCATATGCTGTCCAGAATTTGGAGCGGACATTTATATATTAATTAATGTTTCTTGGCTATCCTTTTCTTTAGGTGGAGCCTATATGTCATTCCTTTAGACTTGAAGTTCCATCTAACCATCCCCCAATAATATAACAGACAATACGCTAAATGGGAAAATGGTATTGAAATGAACAACAATATAATTAAACGAACATTTGTTGCTCAGGCCGTGATAACAATTAATTTATTCATGTTTGAGATCTTGATATGAACACCTGACTCATTATGTACATACATATGTCAGTATAAACTTAATATTGAATTGTTTAGAAAAGGCAATTCATCGTTTACTGTCATGAATGTGCCGCGGTCAGGGCTCGAATCCGGGAACAATTGCTTCGGAATCTGGTGCTTTAACCACTAAGCCACCCTGCACCAGATTTCGAAGCAGAATTGACCAAATTCGAGCCCTGCCCGCGGTAAGTTGTGGACAGTACGTGATGAGTTCCAAATAAGGCGGAAACTAATTGAATGCATGAATTGCCTCTTCTAAACTACAAAAATGTTTGGTTTACACTGACAAATGAGTGTTAATAATTAGTCGTGTTTATATCAAAATCGCATACTTGATTTAATTATTGTTATCACCGCTCGCAGAACAAATGATCGTTTAAATATATTAACATATGTTGTCTGCAAAAAAATTTTAAAATGCGCAAAATAGCAAATGGCCTTAAACTACTCGACTGGTCTCGTCCTTATTAGCTAATCATCAGACGGTGCCAGATATATCGCGGCTGTGATTTAAAATGTGATAATTATGACCGGAAGTATGCAATTAGTTCCCTTCGCCATAAAAACCAAGAAGCGCACGAAATTTTCGGTCCTATATATATCGTACAGTAATAATTAATTTTGTAAAAATTATATTTAATTAATTTCCGTAGCAGTAAACTGTTAGTAGAGCCATATTGATTACTTTTCTAAACATACGTTTACTATAATGCATACGAACAGAAAATGAAGAATTGAATAATATATATTCAGATAATAATCTAATGCTACGAGATTTAAAAAGAGATTAGGGAAAACCAAGTCTTGCTTATTTCTCCATGTTACATATGCCACTCTACGATAAATGAAACCAGCTAAGAAATCAAGGTATAGCTGATAACAGACAAAAACAAGATGTCATAACAATAAAATTTAATGAAAATAAAGATTATTATTAATAAATTATTAGTTAAGAAAAATATTTAATTTATGAAAACTTTGAGGTAGCATAGTTAAACGAATAATAAATTTTCATTGTTAATAAATTCGCAATGAAAGAAAAATTATATTTTATTAATTAGCTAATAAAATATAGGGCGTTGTTATAAAAGTGATTCAATAAACAATGAAAATTTCATTATACGCACGATTATAAATGTCCGTCGTTTTATTAAATAGGTAAATAGGAATTAAGCTTTAATTATCCTAAGCTAATTAATTCTGTGAATAATGCTATTGAAAGTCAACGTTAGAAAAGACTAAATTTTAATTTTATACTATTATTAAATATAAACAGACCAATCTGAAAGATATTACCACAATTACACTTTAACTCTGTTGAAATGGCTTTCTGCGTTACCCTAAGCCTGCAAATTCTCTTGAAAAAGGAGAACTGAAATGTTGATCACGGATCTACAATAATACGTGTTCGCCAATCAACCATGAAAGACAAACATGGGCCTTCAACTAATCATGTATACACTGCGCAAAAATTTTCAATAACTACTTAATCGTATTTTATGACATTTTACCCGATAAAGCCATTACGGTTTCTTTGCAAAAATTGGTGTCATTATTTGAAGAGAAAGCGTAATATCGTGCGCAAAGAAGTACTCCCATTCACGAGGGCGTCTTTGGCAGGAACGAAAGAAACTGCTTCTACATTAACTAGGGTGGACAACAATGGCAAAATCTGGAACTTTCGAAATACGGCTCTGACCCCTCGTAGTTTTGCACACAGTAAATGGTTGCAAATACCAGTTGCGTAAATCCTATGCAGTCACAAATACGTTTACAGTTAATTAAACATATACAGAACAATTATTTGTGAGAGCCGCATCTAAGTTTGCAGCACTAACATTTTTTTGCAACTTCGTCCTCGCTATTCGGTACATTGTAGTGCTCTGTTGATGAACAGTTAAGATGGCAACGAGTCAGTCTGTGAAGTTAGCGGTTGTTTTGCTATAGTATGCGATTGTTTAAACAAAAATTTTTGGCAATTATCTCAAGTTAAACAGACCTGATTTATACAATTGTTATCACCCCTTCTCAATCAATGATGCTTACTGAACGATATTTGTCTTAATACGATTTTTGAGCATTATGCTTGTAGCCTGACTTTTTTTACTCATCATCAACATGCCCAGCAATACAAAAGTCAAAAGTGACTAATGTTTCACTGCCATATAACCATAAGGATTGAAAAAAACAGATAACTCACAGATATGACACAAACTAAACATCTCCACAACACCATTATGGCCAAATTATCATTCGGACAAGGCAACATCAGCAATACAGCTTCCTTGCGGCTTTCACCTTATCACGTTATAAACAAACCAAAGCTCGCAGCTAACTTTGCCCTACTAAGATCGCCAGAGTTCGTTTCGATGCCATATCGCTAGGGGTTTCTAACCAAGAACTATGTTGCGCACGAGGACCCCATCCTGGCAGACGAGTGGGTCCTATACTACACAATTTAGATGTAAGTTACTTCAAATGTTTCTGCCATGTCAAAATCTGCCCACCTTGTTTCTTACGCCAATCTGGTGCTGGATGATATAACAGCGCTCTACTGGGAAATCGAATTGAGGACATATGCCAACGTTAGTTATTCGTTGTTGGTAACCAGCATGTGCTATACTTCTCAAAAAACAATGGTCGAATGCCTGTACGTTTTAAGTCATGCAGAAACTTGACATTCCGAGCATTACTTCGTTTTGCTCGGTTCCTCATACTTTTATTAATACGTTAAATCTCTTACGAGTCATTCACCACAGTTTTAACTAACTCCATTCTCCAGTATTGTGCAAGTGTTTCTACAGTGTCTTATTATCACAGATTTAATGACCCAGATACGAGTGGTAATATTTAAAAATAAAAATACCGCAGTAGTTAGCCTTTGCACAAAAATATTTTTTCAGAAATTATTCACGGAAGTTTTTTTCCAGTTTACGACTATCAAAATTGCAAAACTTGACAGTCACTGATTTCAAAGTTAAAATTTTTTTCCCAAACAGTACTCTAAATTCGTAAAATATACTGCTTAATAATGGCGGTGAGTCAAAATGGATGATACTGAACATAGAAAAGACTAGCACAATCGTGCAGTAACTAAAGGCTATTCCACAAAGTGTATCAACAATAAAAATGCAGATCATGTCAAACATTGGTTTCAGATACAATATATCGTTCATACATAAAATCAACAAACTGCAACGAAGAGTGATGAAAAGAAAGAACATAAAATTAGTTTAAAATTGTATATTTTTAAATAGTGATTACGAAGAAGGAAATGTTATAACAATAATTATCATTTCGATAGTACGTGCCTTATAATTGCATTATTTGCCTTGGTTATGTTGTCGAATTTTTCTCATAATCGTTACCCATACTACACGCGCAATCGCTTTTCCTAAATTCAATCCAACCATTTCAACAGCATTTTCAATAAAGCCAAGGTTTTTCCAATGCCATAAGTGTTTTCAACGTACTAATCGCAAAGATAAATTCCTTATGTTACTATGTATTCAAAAAAGTGGTTAATCTGCACCTCTTTAATAAATTCCGAATGCAACACTAATTAGAAGCTTGGCTTGTTCCTTCCGTACTCATAATACACTTTTTTGCTAATAGTGCTATCTCTGAACATTACACAGGATTTTCGTCATGTTAAGTTACTTCTTGTTTTGTATCCAGCCTGGGCGCTAAGCTATCGAATTTTGAACAGCATCAATGGCCACACCAGCTACTTCTGCACACAATTTGACGGTTAGCCTAAATTCTCATACTGGCGATTCTTCTTTCTATTTCAGCTTCTCAAACGGATCTCCATTAGAATGCGATGACGACATTTTGTTGATTGCTGTCTAAGGGTTTCGTCTTCGATTTTTTATAACAAGCCAATGGTGTTTACCTTGCTCAGCAGAATTGCAAAACCAAGGCCTGCAAGATTCTTGTAATTGAAGCATTCAATATTTCACAGGAACTCGGTATCCAGACTCTTATCAATTATTCATTCTAGGCGATTTGATCCCAGTCTCTACTAACATAATTTATTTACAAGTGGCACTGCAATAACGACGCCTAGTTTTACACTATTCCTAGTCATCTTTAACAATGCTAAATTGTTAGTCAATATGACACACAGCCATAACAATTCTTTCTTTAGATTCATATCTCAATAATTTCAATTTTCTGGTAGGATAGCCTCTACTGCTAAATAATCTATTTTCATCTTGGTTCGCTCCCAACTTTCATTATCTGAAAGATATTCTGCTGGCATTCGTCGTGCTTTTGTGCTTTCCTCACACAAAACTCTCTCTTATGATGATCCTGAATTGCTCAAATTTCGATCCTCCTTGATATCGACAGGAAAAGTCCAATTAAAGCTTGACAGCCAATTGTTACAGTAGACAACTGAGCAAGCACAAAGCTCTCAGCCAGTGACCTCACCCCTTCCTAAACCAAAGCTGCTTACCCTTGATGGAGTAATGCTATCGCCGTTCGGTAATTGGAGGCACCCTCGGTGATGCTCAATGCTGAGCCCCACCCATTTTGAAAGGCTCCCACTAACAACTATCGCACAGGGTGTGACTTCAAAATACACCAAACCAATCAAAGTCCTACCGCGACGTCACAGCTGTCCCCGCCGCATAAAATCTTCCAGTAATGAGCAATCTCATCTATTTTCCAGTGCTAATCAGTGTCATTTACCGCCGTTACTTTTCACTTTTAAAGGCGTTGAATGCACTCTCCTCTTTCTGAATATTTCCAAAGCTTTCAATTCAGCATCCTTCTCGGTAATTGAATCCGCCGTATTGAGCAATGGCACATGAGATTGTGTCGTTAAAGTTAAAAGGTTCCACTTTCGAAACCGGTACACAACAGTAAAATTCAGAAATGGTCATTAGAGATCAGCTCTTATCCGATCTGGATGTTTTCCAGGGTTCAGTGCTCGGCCCTATACTATGCAATCAAGCCCTCGCACAGATTCAGGTTGTGGACAATGAGTCCAGAATGTTCAAATTTGCAGATGACATGGAAATTTAAATCAGCATTCCATCTCTAGTCGTTCAGATACAATCTTCGTTGCACTCATCTTAGAGGAATCGCTCTTACACTAAATCTCGATACGACTCGCTTGATAAAACTTATTTCCGACACCATCAATTCTTTTCTGCAAATCAAGTTTGCGAGCTTCGAGTAAACAAATATCCCACTTTATTTAACCAGTCATCGAACAGCATAGCACGACTACCGTCATTCGCACGCACTGACGCGTTCAGACCTCACATGATCATCATAGTACGAGGGCAAACCAACTAGCGAGGATCAAACCGCACTGTATATATGCGGAAATCAAAATTAGATATGCGGCTCTCACCTCTAGTAATCACGCATACATTGTGTTTAAATGGAAACGTCGGTTACACAATCTATTTTTCCCGATTGCAAATCATTGCATTGATATAGAAATGACTGACCGAGTCAGGCAAATATTTTCTACATCATTAGACGTCTCCGCACATCTCAATCCAATTTCCTATAAACTCTTCAAATATACCTATTTCATCTGCTTCAAAACAAAAAATCATACTCTGTAACTCATATTTTTCAAAGCCAAAAGCCTACCCTCGTCTCCTGTCATCGAATGTTATTGTTCTCTCACCTTAGCTTTCTCTTACGCCATTGAGCAGATCGCTTTTGGATTTCTCACCTATACATATCCCTACTATTGAATTGTATTTAAACCTTTTCAATTGCTGGGCCAGATGGCCTTTGTTTCCAAATAAAATTTTATCATTATTAGTTCAATTTAAATAGCAACAGATCGAAACTGACCTACTAGAGATATTTGAAAAGGTTAACTGTCATTGCAAAACTAGAATAAAAGAGTATAAATTATGTTTATTTTATGTTTGCACACGATGCTTAAATAATGCACTGTTATTATTAGCTATGTAGAACATCAACTCACCGTCTCTCACAGACATACAAAATCATAGTTGTAATTTGTATTTTGATATTTTCAATTGCCGTATTAGAGCAAATCTGTTGCCAAATAACATTTAAAATTACTATAGAGATCAAAGGCAGATAAAAAATTCTGAATTAGACATCCAAAGGATTTAAGCTCAGCTAACGATTTACGAATCTAGACTCTATTTAAACAGCGTTTCTTAGACTTGCTTTAATTTGACTAAAATTAAATTAAATTAAATATCGATACTAAATGTTAGTCAATAAATCATCCTTCATAGTTGCCAAATTTTAAAAAAATTATTATTATCCTAACTAATACTTCTTAACGACTAATCGCTTCATCCATTTGACATTACGCAAAACCGTCATTATATAAACTGATGAAAAAGAAAATAAATAAATTTGCACTTTATTCAAATTTAAACCGTTTTTGCCTTTGATTGAATTGAATTCCGAAGAAGCAAAAGCACACCTGTACAGATAAGCAAATAACCTACAAACCACGAAATAGAAATAGGCTCTAAAAATAGAATAAAACCAGCCAAGGCTGAAAATGTAAAGTTAGATAAGGTGTTCAAAGCAATAACTGATGACACATATCTACTGTTATGAAGGGCGAGACAAAACGATAACCACATTCCAACATTAATAGCTATATAAATGAAGAAGCTCAGAGTCTCGTCAAATTGCATCCAGTTGTACATACTGGTATTTTGTAATTTACCCCAAAATGCTCCACATGCAGCTAAGAACCCAGAAAACACAGCAAGACTAAACTCTAGACACAATGGAACCCAATTTAATAAATATTTGTGAAGCATCGTGGAAGATAGCACTTACTCATGGACACAAAATTACAGGCACAAGTACACGTAGATCAATGTTTTATCAAAGATTCCTAATAAATAAAGTATATAACGCAAAATACAGCCACATTTTAAGTAATTCTTTCTTTCAATAAGGTAGCTTTTTAAATTTAATCAAGATTTTCTAGTAGTAAAATAATTGCTCTTTATAGAACTTTCTACTATTGCTTAGATATTTGAAGTAGATTTTGATTATTATTTTTTTAATTAAAAAGTGCATGGCACCCATAATTTGTAAGCCTGCGACATAAAATAAAAACAGAAACATTTATAAAGGCCCAGAATTGAAGTAAATGCCGTGCGACGTCTCAAAAGAGATTAAAAGCCGTAAAAGCTAAGACACAGTTCGTGTTGGAGGTCTTTATTAGGGCCGGAATTGCGTTCTCTGGAAAATGCCAAGAAAGTTAGATAGTGAGGAAGTATCTCGAATTATTCCTAGACACGCGAGGTCGGCTCTAGTTGATTTAACAGAATAGAATAGAATAAAATATCTTTATTTTGATTCACTAGTTGTACTGTACAATATATCAACATCAGAAAGTTCGGCTGTAAAGTGTAGTAGATTCATAATCGAAATAGGAAAAATTAAGGTATAATTCGAGCGTAACATTATGCAAAAAATGAGAACCATGACTAACAATTGTTTGTATTGTAGAGGCCCTTTGGTCACTACCAGAAGAGAGCCTCTGAGATGCCAGGCCCGGACAATCCATATATGCGGTGTGATCATATAATTTGGAACACCTCCATGTTAATCACAGCAAATAATACACGCAAATATATAACCTGATCTCGTTGTAACACAAATTTATTGATAAAATCAAAATATTAATGATAAGACCAAAAAATGTTAAAAGTTAACAGAGATCATTTTGCGTCCAGCACACAGAACAGACAACTCAAAACTCACTAATAAACAATTTTTACATGGTTAACATCGTTATTTGTTTACTAAAATAATTAAACCTTGTTTATATAAATGTCATTGCTTCGACTACGTTTGCATAGTAACACAACGTGTAAACAGTGTTATGACAAAAGTAAGACTTTTATGTCAGAGGAAATAGCTTCCTCTACAATTTTCCCGTTTTCAAATGGACGTGTGTCGATCGTCAGATCCGTTTCCATCTGAATATATACATAATTAATGTGCTGCAAATACTCTATTAATGAGACATCTAGAACTTACAACTTAATCTACATAGAATAACTTCTTCAAAATTAATTGATCGCGGCCTAAATGTCCTCATTTTTTTTACTGGAATCCATATTAATACAAAAAGTCTACATATCATAACCCGCGAGTTCTTTTAGTTAATTATGTTGACGTTAGTTACTCTGCAATGAAACCGGAATACGATTCGACCTTGAAGCAAAGCGCAGTTAGTAGTGCCTTATTTCCATGGGTATTACGATTTCAAAGTGAAAAGCATCCCCAGTTTTAATTCACAAAGTGTATTTTTATGTCTCTACATGGTAATTGAAACATGGAGGAAGTTGGTACGCAGGAGCCATGCTCGCTCTCTTGACCAATGCACTGTACGCTAGACGGTGATCACAAACAAACAACCACGATAGCTAATATGATTTTAAATAGAATACTCCACAAACTATAAAATTGATTTCGTACAAAATAGTTGTTTAAGAAATCAGCAGTGATCCAGATGCAAAGATAAAATAAAATCTCATTGAGGTTTTCAACCTCTACGTACGCTCACTAGGAATGGGCGACCTGGTGTACTTTTACAGTCCACATATAACCATGAACCACTTATGTGATTATATGGTAGTTAAACATTAGTCACTTTTGGCTTGTTGTATAGCTCTGCATGATCATGATCTTCTCCTTTGTTTACGAAGCATTCTTCCAGATCATGTTATCACTGGTGCATTTGCTTCCTTTGGTGCACATTGTTCTTCTGGCCATTTCAACACTTGCGTTCTCGACACCAGAACTTGTTGATCAGATGAGGCCTCGATTTTTTCGCCCACCCTAGTTAGTGGTCGAAAAACCGATCCGGTGAAATTTAGTTCTTTTTGCCAGTTATTTCAATGACTGCTCTAAGTCATTCGTTGTAAAACAGATGCAATGTAATTCTTCGTTTCCTAATATATGGGTGATGTCAGTTTAAAAGCAAAGGGCCTGTAGCACTTAAATACAAGTTATTTAGACTTGGTTAGTGCTGTGACACATCTTATCATAAAGAGCTCCAACGAGCCAATCTAACAGTGCTCTTTACCTATTATATATTGCCTTTAACGTTATAGGTAAATTGTTTTCTCGACTTCCTTCATCAGTGCAACAGTCGCTGAAATTGCTTAAAAGCGATCGTCGCCTTGTACTGAGCCTTAAGCTGAACTTTTATTGTTGCAAATAACTCAAAGTATTGCTCTACCCATGTCTAAAAGCCATTGCACCTTGCATTGTGTTGGGTGAAACACCACCGTGTTTGACTGAAGGATTAGCTACTTAGTTGGGGTAATCAGTATTGATTCACCATTTGGGAAATTAGTACATCGCTGTGGGGGTGGATGTTCTGTCCAGTTCATGTCTACGTTCCATAGAGTTTCCTTTTTAGGCTGCCATCATCGCGCCTCAATAATGATATGGCAATGAAAGACGTTGCTCCAGACAGACTGCGATGGTCTACGTTATTAAAATATTTAGGCACGCAATTTGTTTCAACATCTTTATGATAATGGTGTCATCAACATACTTCAGATATGTATCACAGTAAACGAGACATGTTGCGCGATAGTGATTTGAGTAATTACCTGGCCCTTGTGCTCACCTATTTATTTGAGAACAGTAGATACATGCACTTTGTTGGGTACATCAAGGGCCAAGTAATATGTCAGTATTTTGGAATAAATGGTTCTAGTTTTGATGTTTCCAGATGGAGCATATAGGTATTAGGTAGTAGACTTCCTAGCAGAATACACATCACCACTTTGTCGGATCGCGTGAAATATTAACCTTTGAAGATGAATTGAGCATATTTGGTGCGCGTACTGAAGAAAATTTTAGATGAATTGTAGATGTGTGGAATGATGAGTGGTTGGTTATGTCAATATGCCCTTCCTTGGGACATCCTCGTGCCTTAAAAACATTAACTCAGCTCCGGGTTCTATATGAGTCTGGGCTATCTCAGAGAGATATTCCTCTCTGCTGGTTTTGTGCTGTCTATCAACTTTTATTTTCTAACCTTGGAAGAGAAAGCCATCTCCGTGGCACGTTTTAAGCCATTCGTATTTCCAATGCAATAACGATCAGTCATGTTGGTCACGCAAGCTCTCACTTATGTGGCCGTCTTCCGGCTTGTTATACTTATTCGCATTCAGTTCGTGGCGTGTCATTTTTCGAAGCCCTTTATCCTTAGATTAAGAATGATCCATAAGCTGAGGATACCGCGGATCTCGTTTTGAATTCTCAGAAGTCGGATTTTTTTATTTGCGTGTGTTCCTATAGCTTATAGGATTTTTGATTGATGTATGTTAGATTAGTCATGAGACTGACGTAGCCGTTCAATTTTTCAACTCTCCTTAAACGGATTCCTGATGTGGTCGCCTAAATTCGTGGAGGCTCTTTTTTCGTTATCGAATGGAAGACTATCACCAAATCCGTTTCCATCTGAGTACATAATTACTCTCCTGACCTAGTATATTTCGACTGCTCCACTAAGTTCAATATCCAACATTTATCAGTTGAACTCCATAGACTAGCTCCTTTGAGACCGTTTTCCATGTTAGTATCAGACTAAAGTCTGCATAATATGATAACCCGGAAATGAGATGAATATGCTCTGGTACCGTAAAATACTCCGCAATAAAACTAGAAATTGGTTTAAACCCACAACAAAAATCAAATTAAAGGTACCTACTTGCCTTTGCCATTAAGATTCCCAGGTAAATAGGGGACCCGAATAACTATAGACAGAGTGTATTTGTTTGTCTTTATATGGCAATAAAATACGAAGGACATCATAACAACGGAAGCCGTACTCGCTTTCTAGAACAAAGATGTAAAAATGGAAACCAAGCGCAACCAAACAATAAATTGGCCAATATGAATTTAATCGTAGAGTATTTTTAAATTTTGCAATCAATTTTTAAAATAATAGTTGTCTGAAAAGCCAGTGGCACTTCAAACGTCAAAATATAATTTTTATTCCAATGCCGCGTTTTGCGTACGCGAGTAGTAGCTTTGCACGGACAGTTTCACAAAGATCCGATTGATCACAATTTCCAATTTTGTTTTGTCTTTGATCGGGTTGAGTTTGTATTCGTCCCAATGGAAATGCGGTTCTATCACATCTTTGTTTACTGGCGACGTTTCGGAAGTTGAATCCCACTTCCATCTTCAGGCCAATTAGTCTCCTTATATCCACAGCACAATACTCACAATAGCAGATTTAAGCAAATGTGGTAACCTCGTTCCAAAACCATTCTATTTATATTTTTTTGACTCAACACTGGTTTTAAACATAGAATTTGTCTCAGTAACTAAACTCAATATATAACTATTTGTAATTAGCAGACCAATCCTTACCTCAGCTATCTCAAATTCCCGGTATACATAATCTCATCTCGTGTGCAGAATGTTGTAGGGGAGAGAGAAAGTATCGAACCTTTTTTATTTGTTATAACTGTACTGCTACTATGTCACGGTAATCAAAATTCAAAACTG
The DNA here is from genome assembly GCA_029291075.1 of Eudiplozoon nipponicum. NCBI lineage: Eukaryota > Metazoa > Platyhelminthes > Monogenea > Mazocraeidea > Diplozoidae > Eudiplozoon > Eudiplozoon nipponicum. The sequence continues at coordinate 73,485 of JAQBSW010000813.1, read as the reverse complement.
ATAAAACCAAAACCTTGACTGTCAAATACTGTATTTTATTTAAAGCCGGGAACTCTAATGTATACAATGGTGTATGAGGTATTGCGCACATAGTAACAAATTAGTTCAAATATGGAGCAGCAAGTTACCTAGATGGAAGGAGAGTGAATGTCATAGCGACGCTTAGGTCAAAGATTAAAGAGAGAAAGGTAGAGAGAGTATGGACAAACTAACGGTTTTCAAAACTAATCGTAAGCACAATGCGAAGTTAATCAACTCTTAGAAATAATTGCATAAGAATATATGCTCATATGACTAAAATAATTCATTATACCTATATACATATATATCTAAATATAATATCGTAACACCTTATATATATATATATATATATATATATATATATATATATATATTATGTATTAGGTTAGTCACACTTTATATCAATATATAAAATACATGTCAATATGTATAAAAACATATATATAAATATAAGCAACAGTGTGAGTCCAATATCTCTAATCATATATATATATATATACTTACTTTACTTTTACTTTACTGCGGCTGACTCCTTTTGGAGGATAAGCCGGCTCTAATGACATTTCATGGAGTTTCTTGGGAATTTAGTACAAGTGGTGTCCCTCACCACTCAGATAGTATATATACTATATATATATATATATATATATATATATATATATATATATATACATCGTTTACATCTTTCTAATAAATTTTCTTCTTCCTGTTTTATATTCATTTATTCGACACTTGATATAAATATATAGACAACTACTTATCAATTATTAAGATATTACACAATACATAAATATATAAAATATAAGAAACAGTGTGAGTCAAATGTCTCTAATCTAATGTCCTATCTACTAACCCTTGCTAAATCTGTATACCATCTTCTGGAACATTTTATTGAGAAAGATAAGTATATAGGAATTGATATTGGTATAGGTCATTCGCAATCAGTTTTCTATAAGCGAGGTTTTTTACTTAGGTTCCCACTTAATTCAGGTTCCGCAGCCTCCCGTTTTCTGACCGTAGAAAATGCTTCATTAAATATTGGGCCCAATGATTTTTCTACCGATGTTACATTCATTACACCTTTTCCTGATTTTATTTCAATTGACTCTCTAATTAGTCTAGTTAATCTGTTGCGGTTGCATAACGCGATGCGTTTACATCCTTCCCAGTCTATTTCATGACCCGTTTCCTTCGAATGCCTAGCTAGGTCTGATCTTTGAATGTGTCCATATTTGCAGGCTGTCTTGTGTTCACCTCTACGAACCTTTATAGGTCGCATGGTTTCGCCTATATACCTGAGATTACATTCTTTGCAAGGTATCGCATATACTCCTGATGTCTCGAGGGGTTCTACTCTTTCTTTTTGGTTAGGTAGTTTATTGCCTATAGTAAGCGATTGTCTTAAAACTGTTTTAATATTGTATTTAGCTGCTATTATTCTAATTTTCCTGCTCAATTTTGAATCGGGTAATACCATAATTTTGTGCTTATCCGGTTCTTGTTCTGATGTTGCTGAGATTTAATAATAACATAATAAACAAAGTAAAGAAACAGAACCGGATAAGCACAAAATTATGGTATTACCTGATTCAAAATTAAGTTATTGAGACAAATTCTATTTTTAAAACCTGTGTTGAGTCAAAATAATATAAATAGAATGGTTTTGGAACGAGGTTACCACATTTACTTAAATCTGCTATTGTGAGTATTGTGCTGTGAATATAAGGAGACTAATTTGCCTGAAGATGGAAGTGAGATTCAACTTCCGAAACGTAGCCAGTAAACAAAGATGTGATAGAATCGCATTTCCATTGGGACGAATACAAACTCAACCCGATCACAGACAAAACAAAATTGGAAATTGTGATCAATCGGATCTTGTGAAACTGACCGTGCAAAGCTACTATCCTCTAAAAGGAGTCAGCCGCAGTAAAGTAAGTATCCGCGTACGCAAAACGCGGCATTGGAATATATGAGGTTGGCACTCCGACAAAACAATTTAAAAAATACTTAAGTCAAAATATAATTGTTCAAGAAATATTATTTGCTTTTTTCTATTCCTAAACGTGTAAGTGTATATGATATAGTGTCTAGCACTTAATTAGAATTCATAATGGCTTTGAGGCTCATACATAACTCACATACACATTATAAGGTAGGCCAAATGATATAACTGACATGTGTGTATGTAGGAATTGGGATTTTAAAAAGGCGATTGGAGATAGAGGAGGAGAATGACACGTTTCGCGTAGTTCATTTGGCGTTATGACAAAGAATTAATTAATCCATTTCAAAATAACAGATCTAAAGAAAAAGAAACGCTTGTAGGCCTCTTGTTGTATGTGGTTCAACAAAATATCATTAAATCAATATTCCAATAGAAACAAGAAAATAAAATCAGAAATGTGTTGTCCTGCTTAACGCGCACATATAAAATTGAAATGTTCCAACAAAAAGAAATCGAATTTAATAATAATAATACATTTATTTGGCATCAAAGGCCAACAGGCCCGACCATTGAAATAACAAAACAAAAACATTGAAATAAAACAAATTTCTAAACTACATGTATGGTATCTAAATGTTTATTTCCTAAAATTGCAATACTACGATATTTAATAATTGAAAATGTCTAAACGTACAAAACTGTCGATAAAATATTTTCTGAAGTTTCGCGGATGTTTGTTTGCATTGTACTGGAATTAGGTGGCTAAATTCATGCGTACGACAAAATGATACTTCACTATAACTGACAAATAACTACGACAACTCAAATAAAAGTTTTGCGTGATTATCATGAAAATAATGATTTTAAAGATGTAATTCACGTAGAATATTCTATGGCTTATATTTTCAAACTATATACTAACTGTTGTTACTTTTCTTATGTCAGGTATTTTATAAGGCTTTTGCTAAGTCATAAAACGCATTTACCTAGTTTTATTTACAATCAATCTATAAAATGAATTGTTTAGTTGACTGCTTACATGATGCATTGATTTTAGTGGTTGTTTCATTAAATAAGGTTTATTCAATTATAACGTTTTTCATTTATATATGATGTAGATGCCGTAATTGACTTTATTGCCTCATTTGTGTATTTTAATGCATCTGTAAAGTATTTATACTTAACATTTATGTTCTAGATACAGCTATTGTCTAGTGGTTAAAAATATATTTGGTATAAAAGTGAACTATTAGCTCCAAGATTTATGCTTCAATAGAACAAGCGTGAACATTTTTTGCCTCTATTATTTTCATAATTAGTGTATATTTGCAGATCATTATCATCACAGACAGCAGATTAATAGAATTTGGTAACGGATTCTTCACTGCCGCATAACCATGCGAATCAGAATGACACTGATTGACATTGAAAAGCATTAGTAGTTATATATATATAGTATATATATATATATATATATATATATATATATATATATATATATATATATATATATATATATATAGATAAGCTCTGATGGAGACACATATCGAGGTAAAACATAAATTAGACAATCTAGACTTATACAATAAAATATAGATCGAGTCAAACTTAAAGCAAGGCGCCATCGTTAATACAGTTTCAGAGCTGTTTTTTACTGTATAACTTCATAAAAAACCAAGCTCATCATTATGGAGATCATTATAAAGGTAATAATAATAATCATCATCATCCACAACAACAAATAAGTAACTAATGCTTCACTACTATATAACCTTAAGACAAATGACAACAAAAACAAGGAACATTTCAAACATATCGTTGCAAAAGAATGATTCATAAGTGGTAAGGTCTAGATAATGATTATATTTATCTAGATACCACATGTGAATGAGGCTGAAGGAATAACGTTCCACTGGGCAGTCAGATTAAAAGCTTAGGCATAACGTACCTGGTCAGTACAATTGTTGGAACCTTATTTGTTTATTTAATTGGGAGTACTCGCTGGATGATCCAAAAATACTTCTATGGAATCCGACGTTGCTTATTCGTGGTTGATACAATAAGTTATTCTTTTTAAGAAATAACGTGCTACATTTTCGACTCTAAAAGACTAAGTTTCGCTTGTGTGTAACTAAACTGAATGTACAAGTTCACTCATGCATACCCGTGTTTCTCCATATATGGCGAAGATGAGATAAGGCTACTATATTTCGCGATTCTCATATCTTGACACTCGTATTGCTTGAATTATTCATACAGCTACATTGTGTGAACCTGTTAACTATGTCTAGATCTTCATTTTGATTCCGCAGTACTAAAGTCAGTGATTGGTAATCGAGTAGTAGCTTACTACTTTTAGAGGGTGCCTATTTAATATTAACTGACATAACGACAACTGTTTATCTATTGAAATTGGCCTGTGCGGAATCTCGCTTGTCGAATTGTAATACATAATGGCGTACATTAACAAATTCAGCAAAAAGCATAAATAACAAGTGAAAAGAAGAAAAAGTGGCGGAATTAGACATGAATGTTTCTGCAGTAGCCATATTTTGCTTATCCACCTTGCACGACTCAGCAGACAAGGCGATGCAGTATGGATTCATCATTGCTCGTGTTGATTACGGTTATATTTTGGCTGTAAAAGAACACCAGGTCACTAATTCGTAGTAGGAGCGGCTTATTTTATTCTCATAGATTTCCTGCGTAGGCCGATGAGCACTCTGCTCAGGCTCCACTGGCAAAGTTTCCTTCAGAAGCCGAATCTCGCTCTTCACGTCTAGCACGCTTTCCTTTATTTCTTCATTCTCGATTTAACGCTTAGTGTTATTGCATAGCTAAACCGACTTCGAGGGTTCAAATGAAACGAGATGTTGCCTTAATCTATCATCATCATCATGCAAACCCATAAAAGCCAGTTTTAACTAATGCTTCACTGTCATGTAAGCATAAGAGAAACATAAAATCAAGAATATTATTTATAACAGCAATAATTATTATTTTGACTCGCAAATTATTCGTGAGATTTATCTAGATAACTAATAGAAGTGCGGCAAACTAAACTTCACAACACCATTATGGCCAAATCAGCATTAAGACAAGGCAACATCAGCAATACAGCTTCCTTGCGATTTTCACTGTATCACTTCTTAAACATAACCAAACCTTGCAGCTATTTCTTTCCAAATAAGAAAAGTTAGTTTCGAAGATGATTCTACAAGGAATCTGCAGCAGGATCGCCAATAAACTCGACTTGATATCATATCGCGCAGGGTTTCAAAACAAGAACTACGATGTGCATGCTGACGAGTTGGGCCTGTACTTCCTAATTTTGATGTAGTCGACTTTAACGGTTTATGTCATTTCTAAATCTGCGAACCCTGTTTCTTACGCCAATTTCGTGCTGGGCGAGAGAATAGTGCTCAACTGGGCTATCGAGTTGAGGGCATCCGCAAAACATGACCGAGCCAGCGTTCTTGATGGAGCCTTATTCGTTTTTCTAACGAGGAGCAATGGTTGGCAGATCTAAACATACGCCTACAGATGTTAACGTCGGTTATTCATTGTTGGTAACCTGTGTGCTATGCTTCTCAAACTATGGTGGTTGAATGTCTGTAAGCGGCTAAAATCATCAACTCTAAAGGGCTCAGTCTCACTAACGTACACTAAAACTGCGCATACAGATGAATTGTAAACGCGACTTTTGAGGCCGAGTGAAATACTCGCATTTCTCCATAAATGACGAAGGTTCGAGAAAGGTACTCCAGCTTTCGCGATTTTCATACTCATCTCGTTAGACACACTGTCTGAGTTATTGATAGAATTGCTAAGATATGCAAACCTGTCAATCATGTCTAGATATTCACTCTTTAGTCGCAGAGTTAAAGAGAATGGTGAATGACCCTGTTAAAGTATCTTACGTTTAGAGGTTGCGAATTTCACCCCTATAAAACGGAACGGCGTCAGATAATCTATTAAATGTGGCCTGAGCATTATATCGATCCAACAACTTTCAT
>JAQBSW010000813.1:32500-62500 GCA_029291075.1 Eudiplozoon nipponicum | reverse complement strand
ACAAGTATATAGTCGTGGTTATGTGTGACATAAATGTTCAAGTTGGGTGATTAAGCAACGCAGAATTTCATCTAGATGGCAGATAAGTTGAAAGCTCAATGTTACGAGATAAAGGTGAGCGATTGTTGGATAGCTATGCAGAGCACAGATTGTACTCAAGTAGGACAAGCTTTAGACATAAAGTAAGGCGATGTGCCACATGGCATCCTCCAGCCCCCAGACAACGCTGGACACAAATAGATCATATAGCAATCAGTTATAGATGGCGCGGTTGAATCTAAGATTATCGTACATTTTAACACTTATTTCGACTCGGAATATGCACATATCCATTCAAGGTTTTCACTAAAATTTTCCAGGAAAATCAATAATAAAATCTCAAATAGATGTAGGCAAACACGAATAACCGTCTATCCGATAAAAAATGAAGATATTCTAAAGTCAAAGATAGCCTGTCTTGCGGTGAAAATTTTAATTTACTTTTGACGAGGATAGGTTCCACTAGGAACAATTGTATCTTCCACTGTAGACACCCGTAAAAATTAATATTGGTTCTCTGTAAAATCTATGGATATACTCGAAAGAAGGCGGCAAATTACACCTACCTCGATTCTTTGGCGATTCTTTTTAAGTGTCATACATTTGGAGGTTGTGAATTTCATAGCGTATAACGGCCCAACGACTTTTAGTGTAGAGGACGCGAATAATAGTTACAAATTTGGTGGGCTTGTCACTTTACGACAGATTACTGAATAGAACATTGCAATTCACAGAGTCAGATGCACCCTTACAGTCTAGAAATTCGAATATTGTGGAATGGCGATATCCATGTGGCTGTTCAAAAACTTTAGGAAAAATTATTATCTATACAACCTCGTATTGGTCATAATTCAGCTTATTATTCACTAGTGTGTGATTCACGCGAAGCGCTAAGATAATCGAATAAAATGACCTAGACACGACTATAGTCAAATTTATACCACGATGGTTATCACACGAATTACGATTACCTTTTTTGAAGATAGAAATGATGGTCAACGCATTCCAAGTACGTGGTAGCGTCACCTGACTCAATATATTACGAAAAAGGTTGGTAAACGTTGCTGAACTAATATCGTCACCATACTTAATTAAGCCTGGAAGCAAATCACCGGGACCTGCGACTTACGACGTTTTAACAGATAGAATTGCATATAGTATTTTTAACTATGATGTTGATACAAGCATGCTTTCGGGAATCGGAACTGACGCAGGAGCTCAAGAAAATCGAATTTTGTTGTGTTTCGCTCACATATCAGGACGACTCATTTCATCAGTTATTAGATGATTGTTACTATCTAATTTCATTTAGCTTTCTTTTATATTTCTTGGTCCCGTTGCGCGAAAAAGTTGTAGTACACATCGTGAACGCTTCTTCAATCTGTTCAGCCTTCCTGACCACAGGATTTGAGATAGAATTTTCAGACTGCGCTTAAGTTGGTGTCTTATATGTCTACACATATTAATACGAGCTGAGGTAGGTGTAATTTGCCGCCTTCTTTCGAGTATATCCATAGATTTTACAGAGAACCAATATTAATTTTTACGGGTGTCTACAGTGGAAGATACAATTGTTCCTAGTGTAACATATCCTCGTCCAAAGTAAATTAAAATTTTTTACCGCAAGACAGGCTATCTTTGACTTTAGAATATCTTCATTTTTTGTCGAATAGACGGTTATTCGTGTGTGTCTACATCTATTTGAGATTTTATTATTGATTTTCCTGGAAAATTTTAGTGAAAACCTTGAATGGATATGTGCATATTCTGAGTCGACATAAGTGTTAAAAAGTACGATAATCCTAGATTCAACTGCGCCATCTATAACTGATTGCCACATGATCTACTTGTGTCCAGCGTTGTCTGGGGGCTGGAGGATGTCATATGGCGCATCGCCTTACTTTACGTCTGAAGCTTGTCCCACTTGAGTACAATCTACGCTCTGAATAGCTATCCAACAATCGCTTACCATTATCCCGGAACATTGAGCTTTCAACTTATCTGCCATCTAGATGAAATTCTGCGTTGCTTAATCACTCAACTTGAACATTTATGTCACACATAACCACGACTATATCGCAATTTCTTGCTTTACTTGCTGTCGTCTGTGCCGCAATCGGTAGGGGCACATGCAGTTCCTACTAATATTCAACATTTATTAAGATTTGTGGAATTTATTTTAGCGTATGTATTTAAACATTTTACAGTCTTCTGTTCACGGAGATTCATTTAGTTTAACAATCTTAAGCTTGTGAGCTGAGGACAATACCGACGCCCCGTTGTCTGGCTTGGGAAAACTCCGTGGAGCAGAGGGTGGAAGTTAATAGCACGTAGATAGGCATGATGCACTTAGTTCTTTAATGTACGTAAGATCCTGTATGCCGGTTTCTGTTACGCGAAATATATCAATATCTAATTTACGTGTGAGAGCTTCTTTTTGTTAAATTTGTTTCAGTGTTCACGCATTAAATGCAATTTGATATTGGACTTAGTGATATGATCAACATCCGCAATATCTATTTTATCTCCATGAGCATTGAATACGGCTAGCCTACGCCTCCTGCGGTTCCACTCAACAACTGCAGTTAATTAGGTGACTTGACGAGAAAATGTTAAATAAGCCTTCTAAGTGTGCCGACGTGCGAAATTGACGTTTTAACAAGGTTAGATTGTGATATAACCTAAAAGAACCGCTATATAGAATTAGTTAGCTCGTAAATGTTTTTCTTAATTAATACCTCCTGACATTCTACCGAATCGATCGTAGTCATTGATGGTCAAAGTTATTATGTGAAACATTCCAAGTACGCCGCAAAAAGCAGGACCGGCGATATCGATGACTTTAAAGTATACTTGTGGATGGTGCTGAGTGAATTAGACAGGCGATTCCAAAGTGGTTTGCACAATGTTTCAATCAGCTGACTACGTTTGGAAATATAGGCAGAAGCCGATCTGTCTTGCGCCATGAAGGAGATCATATGTCAAAGTTATCTTTGACAACCGGAAGAAGAGTGCCATTTAACACAAAATTCATCTCCGGATCAGTATTGGTCATAAAGGAAGTTTTATACGTTTAGTTTAAGACCGTATTTATTAGACGCTTTCTGAGAGGATTTAATGGATTTCGGAATATCGTCCTCCTTTTCCGCCATTATAACATCTTCAGTGTTTTCAAAGTCAACAAGCCGGCCAGAACCACCTATCTCTACTCCGAAATGTATTGTGGTAACTCCAAAAAAGATTAAATCGACAATTGCACATATTGGGACCAGTGACAGCGTATCTGAACGCCAGAGCTAATGGCGGAAACTTCCAATACGTTTTTTACTTGTGTGGATAGATGTCAATAAGTCATTATAGCTGGCATCGAGCAATCGAAGAATTTAGGCCTGGACACCATCATGTAGCATATCTCGCTATAAATGAATACGTGATGTAGAATCTAAAGCCGCTTAATGGTCTGAGGAAACAAGAATAGTGGGCCACTGATACTGGTGGTGCATCTCAATAGCGGCCGAATTCACGCATTTCATTCTTGGTTGAAACTGCTTGAGTTGACCTGGTTCGTTTTACTATTATTCGCGAATTCTTCTGAGTATATTAGCATTGACTCTGGTGCAGCAGAGTGCAATCTGATTTGCGGTTCCTCATAAGAGCGAAAGTCTGTGTCCTCACCAGAAGTAGGATTTTAGAAGTCCATTTCGTAAAATTTTCGAGAAATAACTTCATGACTAGGCGCATCGTTTGCGTTGAGTCATATTGTGAAATGATTGATAAATTTCGCTTTAAAAATTGATGGCACTCGTACATCCGTGGCAGAATGACCACTACTTACATGTCGGATTTGAGCACACAATTCAAATAAGTTGTCACGCTTCGAAGTTTTTTCCAACTAATTAACAACATTTAGCTAATGTAGTCCTTTATTTGCCGCTTAGCTGGCAGTCGACTCCTTTTGAAAGCATACGAACCAGATTGTCTCCCCTTAGTTTCGCGACAAATTCCAGGTGTTGAATAGCTTTAGTGTTAATTGAGTTATTAAGGGAGTTCGCAGGCTTTATCATAGGGCGAGCTGCGGTTCTCTTCAATTTTTCCTGTATAGCGCTCCAGGTGTTATTTTGTACGCTATCAGTTTTAGTTACACGTGGCCCAGCAGAAGCGCAGATGCCTCTGAACACATTCCGCACGACGGTTTTTGCGTTCAATGCTCGCATTTTCAGGCGCAATGTGGGCTCTCGCATTTCAATCTCATTCTAGCTGCCAAAAAATTGAGGCAGATCCATAAATCGATACGCCCGCGTCCTGGGCGGAAGATATCCAACGATATCCGAGTAAGATAAAATGTCGCTGTCTCATCCTATTAGTCCCATAACTGCGCCTTGTATCAAGGTACAGATTTTTGTGCAGTAAAATTTAGTTCACTAGAACCAAGGTAAGGCAAAGGGCAATATTAAAGAGTCTGTTTCCTTTATCACATATATTTTTGCCTAGGATCTATCTCCCCACAGTTCTATCTCTTTTGTTTAACTTTAAAAGCATTGACTTCCACTAAGATGTCGGAACGCGGATCAAGGACGGCAGCTTAATTTGCTAGCTTATCAAATAATTCATTCTTTTCAATGAGAGAATGGCTGAATGTTGGCGCGTACACATTTACAACTCCCAGAACCAGCCTGCCCTCGTGGATCCTAGCACAGAACTGTCGTTGCAGCGCTATATGGAAGGCATGCCACAATACCTGGCTGGATCACTCTCGCATGGGAATGAGTGAGGTATTTCCGTATCCTATGAGCTAGGCCTGAATGTGAAATTGTGATGCGATTAAATCAATTCTGATCTGCTAGTGAAAAGAAATGTGTACACCGGGCCGTTCCGTTTGGTGTCACCAGAGAACCTAAGTAGACATATTCTGTGACGACTGGCAGCATGCTGCCTTTCAGTAAGGTCTTAGGCTCTGGAAGAAGATTGGTCGTATTACCCGTTTTTGATTAAATAAATTCTGCTCTGCTAGTGAAAAGAAGTGTGTATACCGGGCTTGTACAGTTCAGCAATCGAAAAGAACTGATTCTTTTGTTAGGCATGAACCTTCACTTTCTAAGAGCCGATTTCTAGACTATTTTGTATCTAAGCGGTACAGGAAGACCGACAAAGGCTGCTGGAAGTCCACCATGCTTATTTTTTCGTGCGGCCTGTCCTGGTCCTACAGATGTAGCGTCGCCTGTCGCCTTTCACGTCTTATTCCAGGATCTCGTGCATCTGTGTATGACTGTATGCGACATAGACAGTCAGAACAAAACAGGTTTTTAGTTACCCATATCTTTATTTACTCCGATGAGTACGCGAAGATATTGGTCTTGCCTCATATTCGAATAAATGGCTTTCAACCCTGAGGGCAACATTTTAAGGCCCGTTTATATTTAAACGAATATTGGTTGCGTGGGCGGTGATAACAATTTTCATAATCAAGGTTGCGATCTTGATATAAGCACTTGGCCAACTAATTACTTACAAATGTCAGTATAAACTAAGAGTTGTATAGTGTAGAAAGGCAATTTATCCAGTAGATCGTTTTCGTCCTTATTTGGAACTCATCACGTACTGGCCATTTATATATAGTTGGACATTTATACATTTATAGACATAATTACCATTTATTTATCTGGATGAATTCTGCCATTTCAGTAGTTATTTTCTAAATATCTAATAGTGATGATAAATAAGTAAGGTATTTTTCCCCAAATCAGGTGATTAACCCAAGTTGGAACAGAAAATGATATAATATCGATTTTGCTTTGCCTTTTGTGGTTATGCTTATGTTCATGTGATGCATATGTGCCTTTTCTATATTACACAGTAAATTGTATGCATCTTACGACTCGATCAGTTGATAATTCATGATATAGCTTAAACTGAAATCATTTAGCTGAATCATCAAGTTTCTGCGCACTTAAATTGTATTGCGAAATTATCATACCATACATGAAACAAGTTAAATATATTTTGCTTTGCACTTGTATTTATTTTCTCTTTGTTGTCACCTTGTTGATGCCTATGCAATATTGACATGTTTGCAATTAAATAATAATTAAATATTATTTCGTAAATGAAACAAGTGTGCTGATATGTGAATAAGCCGTCACACTTATTTGTATAATAAGAGTATAATTTCTTCATTGTTGAATTCTTTGCTGTATTGACGTTATGATGATACTTATTGGAAAATAGAAGATAATGCGGTCCGATGGAGAGGCCTGATTAATTTTGCCTTATTGGATTAGGCTGTTTTGAACCCGACTATGCGGGTGACTCAGATCTCTTTTTATGTTTTTATGTTCCTGGAAAATTTAAATCCGATTTATGTTCATTTACGATGGTTTCCTGAAAAGCCTGTGCAATGAGGCAGACTTAGCCTGGTATCTTGTCTAGACTCGGTTTGCGGCTTCAATCGATGACTTTTCCCCATTCAAATCTCTCTTCATTAATGAGGCTAAGGTGCGACATGGTTAAGGGATCGATATCACGAATACTAGTAATGGCACACGGGATTGCTAGTTTAACATTGCGATTTCAGCCATTCAGCGGATTTGCTTTGGTAGCCTAGAGAGCAAGATGCGTAATTTGGATTCTCAAACAGCTATCTTTGGCACGCACATACGTTGCATAACAAGGTTCGATAGAGGCAGTGCATAAAAGAGTAATCAATTTGAAATGTTAGGCTCGTAAATTTTCCCTATATTAATGCCACATGACGTTTAGCTGGCGATTACCTAAATTAAATACAGTGGTTTACAAAACTATCCAGGCGCTGGCTGCTATAGCGTGTCATCCACAGTCTACGAATTGTAAAGCGTGTCGGCAGTATGCTTGAATTGACGACCTTGAACTTGGTATTTGGTGAAATAGACGGAGCATTCCATGGGTGTGCATTATTTGCAAGAGTCTGAAGCAGGGTGCTAAATGGGGAAATCTCAACAAAGGCCGATCCGTTTTGTGCCATCAGTAAACCTATGTAGACAAATTCTGTGACGACTGACAGCATACTGTCTTTCAGCACGATCTTAGGCTTTAGGAGAAGTTCGGATGCACTACCCGTTTTTTATGTGTTTAGCTTCATGATCGTAATAATGGACTTTTCTTGAGAACAATGTCTTCCTTGTTCATCATCAGGATGGCATTGTCAGCTTCGTGGTCAGCCTCTGCCGATCTCTAGTTCGGTGAATCTCGCGGTCACTACAGTAAAGACTGAATCGACAACATATTTGGTGGCTTAGTGGGTAGAGCATCAGATTCCAAAGCAGACGTGTCCAGGTTTATGCCCTGTCCGCGATAAATTTTGTCCAGTAAGTGATGAGTTCCTTATAAGGACGACACCAGTCGATGGAACGAATTTCCATTTCTACATTATACAATGTTTAGTTTATACTGGCTAATGTATGTACATAATGGGTCTGGAGTTGATTTCTAGATCGCAACCTTCATTAGAGTAATATTTGAAAAAAGGTGGTGGCACTGCATATCCTAATCGAACGCCTGAGTCAATAGCAACAGCTTCAGAGTACAGGGCGATAAGCCCTTAGAATAGGCTTCGATAACACCTAATATATAATACGAATGTTAGGAGTTCTATCGTAATCTCTTTTGTGGAAGGACGCGACTGGCAATATTTTACTAATTTGAGACGGATTCTTGCTTCCAGAGCTAGGCTATAAGTTTTTACAAATCTTTCCGAATCCTTATTTCACAGAACTTCAAAAAACGCAGATGAAAGTCCATCGAATCTGACGCCTATGTCATCGCTCTTGGGACAAATTCTGCCTTCATTAAGAGTAAGAGATTCGTAGTGCATCTTGTGGCAACATCTGGAACCTTTTTTCCCTAATCACGCTATTTGTAATGTGGTTGGTTAAGTGGATTTTGGATGTTCTTTACGCATAAAGCTTCGGAACCTGAAAGCGGCCGTATTCGGTTGGCAGAATGTTCACTGCCTATTCATCGTATCTTAGCTTACAAAAAGCATAGAGTGCTTCTCTTCCATGCTGCTGGCAACGTCTTAGTAACACTAAGTCAATGTTCTCACTCGTCCACCTCGTTGTTGACAGAAAGCTCCTTGCGAAACCCACCAGCCATGGTGCGATATCTTTGTCTTTATTAGATTTTCAATTATTAGATATGACAGACTTATTCTCAGGTTTCTTCGTTCTCATACACAATCTTTTCTTTCATAGCATTCATGATTCTGCTTGGTGCATTGTCATTAGTAGCTAAAGTTTACCAAGCACAATTATAAGGGTCTGATGACTGTTTACAATAGTATCCGTTTTCATCTCACGGATAGTAGTAGGGATACAAGGGGTCACTAGCAGCGGAATTTCTGTCAGTTTCTAGCGGCCAGATCCATTATTTGAAACAGTAGATCATTTGTGCTTTGCTATCGCGTCCTAACCAGAGGAAAACTATCGTTTGTTCATTGAAATGTCTTCATTCTTAGTACGATGGTGATACTGTCCCAGCTGTGTGGTTGACGTCTCTTTGCCTTCTATCAAAATAAGGTCTCTGGTACTGGAAATTGTTGTTCACCACTATCAGTTTAAGGTTAAGGAAAAACTTGAAGGGTCTAACTATCTATTTCTATCCGTTATCCGTCCACATACAACATGGCTGGTCACATAGTCTTGATTTCGTTTGGATCTAACATCCCCAGAAGTTACTAGAATGTCCGAACGCTGCTTAAGTTCAGAAGCAAAACCTCAGTCTTTCGGAATTTTTTTCTTTTCTTTATTAGAACTGTTAAACAATGACACGTACACGTTAACGATTCGATGAACCAGGTTACCTACGTGGAACATATCATAGTGCAGACATTAGTGTTGCTTTCCAATCAAAAATGGCTTTCTGCCACACTACGTCTAGCTGGATCACTCGCATTCAGCTAGGAGATAAGTTGTCTTTTCTGTAAATTTAGCGTGGATGGGACATATCGTAGTGTTTGAAGAAATCGTGGTCTCCTGGAGACAAGCAAGTGGGTACCACGCTTTTGCTGTTCGCCTGCCGTAAAATGGTGAGCTTCAAGGGCAAGAACTTTTAAATTTTTAGTATCAGTGAATAAACTATCCTTGGGATTTGACTATAATAGAAACAACAAAAGCTGCTAAAATTCCGTCATATTTCAGCAAAATGGAGGTAGCTTCGTAATTTGCCTTTCTCATCAATGGAACTTCCTTTACTGCGGCTGGCTCCTTTTAGAGGATAAGCCGGCTCCATTGATATCCCGGATTAAACCTCTCCATGCCGGGCGGTTGGCAGCCATTTCGGAACATAAAGAGGGCCAATGACGCTCCCAGTGACGCGGACCATAAACATTGCGTAAACCTAGGAGTTCCATGTCCGATTTGATTGTTGCAAGCCATGTCTTCAGTTGTCCACCTCGGCGGCGGCGCCAGTTTGCACATTGACCTGGGTTCATCACCTGCCGTACCATTTCGTCTTCGGGTTTGCGTAGTACGTGCCCGAACCATTGAAGTCGACGATGTTGGATCCAGACGGATAGTTGCATGATGTCACCGCATTGGTGACGAACAGATGCGTTCGACACTCGGTCCATCCATTTTGTCTTTGTGATGTACCTAAGGCACCAATGGTCGAATACTTCGAGCTTTTTGGAGTCCTCAGAACGTAATGGCCAAGTCTCACAGCCATACAGTAGCACAGGGCGAACAGTAGTCTGGTAGACTCGGATTTTCGTTTTGAGGCTGATTTCACTTCTTCTCCAAAGTGAGTTCTTCAATTGTAAGAAAGCAAGTCTGGCACGGTCGATGCGTGTTCGGACTTCATTCTTTGCTTGACCAGTTGGAAGTATTTTTGAGCCAAGGTACGTAAAATCGTCGACTGTTTCGATTGGGCTGTCGTACACCGTGAGCTGCTCATCAGATGAAGATACACCGATGGCGAAGGCTTTCGTTTTGTCGGCATTGATTTCCAGACCAACGGCTGATGAAAACTGGGCCACTTGATCCAAAACGGCTTGCATGCTCCCAAAGCTGTCAGCAAGGAGAACAACATCGTCTGCGTAATCAACATCCGTCAGCCATAGGTTATTTGATACTTGAACGCCTCGGAACTCAGTTAGCGCGTTGCTCAGAATCCAGTCAACCGCATAATTGAACAATATGGGTGACAAGGGACATCCTTGTCGAACCCCTGTGTGCAGACTGAATTCATCCGATTCTTCTCCGTAAACACGTACTCTGGCTTTGGTGGCTGCATAGTAGGCCTTGATCAGATTGACGAGTTTTATGGGCATACCGTCGAGCAGCATGATGTTCCATAGGGAGTCGCGATCAACAGAGTCAAAAGCAGCTCGGAAGTCAATAAAACAAGCGACGGTTGGTTGTTGAAATTCGTTGCGATGTTCCAAAACTCGCCGTAATGTAAAGATCTGATCAACACAGCCTTTGCCTGGGCGGAATCCACCCTGATTGGGACGGGTACGGACATGCCGCTCATTACAGAAGCGGTTCAATAGAATCGACGCCAACAGCTTGGATGCGGTGTTGAGAAGACTGATACCACGGTAGTTTTCGCACCTTGATCTATCACCCTTTTTGGGAAACGGTAGCAGGATTGACATTCCGAAGTCTGACGGGCATGCTTCTTGTTCCCAGATAGAAGAGAACAGTCGATGGATTGATGGCAGTAGTGCGCCTATACAGGCCTTGTAGATCTCTGCAGGAATTCCATCTTCACCGGGGGATTTCTTGCTCTTCATGCGCTGGATGGTCGTAGCGATCTCAACCTCAGTTGGGGAAGAGCAGTCCACATCGTAGCTGGGTGTAGATGTTGCAGGTGGTTGCGGTGGGGAGCGGCCACTGTATGGTCGGTTCAATAACTGCGAAAAATGTTCAACCCATCTTGCGATTTTGCCATTGACATCAGAAATCAAGTCTCCTGTTGCGCTGCGTAGAATTGTCTCTGCATTGCGCTTACCGGATGCTTTACGTATAAGACGGAAGAGACCCCCGAAATCACCGACGTTTGCAGCCGATTCCATGGCGGAAGCCATTTCATCCCAGTACTGCTTACGGTCAGCCCGAGCAGACCTCGTGGTTTCACGTCTCAGGTGGCGATAATTAGGCGCGTTATTCATCCGGGCATCTCTTGCTTTTTGTGACGCCCGCATCGTGCGTTCAGAGATCCAGTCTTTATGGTGACTTTTGATGGTTCTGAGCGTTTCAAGCGCAGCTTGCTGAGTAGAGAGTTTCAAGTTATTCCATTGATGCTCCACATTGGTTTTATCTACGGCATGAGTTCCACCGTCAGCGGCAGTCAACTTTGCAGTGATTGAGGCAGATAGCGCTGTACAACGGGATGGGTCCGTTAGGGTTGCAACATTCAGGCGTCTCGTAGGTTGACGGCGCCGTCGGGACTTGAGATGAAGCCTCAATTTGGCACGTACTAGAGTGTGGTCGGATCCTCCTCGGTTGCCAGTTTCAGCTCCTCGGTATGACCTGCAATCTTCGACAGAAGACATCCAACGCGACCGTACCAGAATGTAGTCGATCTGATTGGCTGTGTGACCATCGTTTGAATACCAGGTGAGCAAATGCTTCCGAGGGTGTTGGAAACGCGTATTGGTAACGCACATATGGTTGACTTCTGCAAAGCTGATAAGTCGTGCTCCGTTCTCGCAGCGCTCACCTAGACCAAACTTTCCCAGTATGTGTCTGGTGGATGAGTCAGAAGGTCCTGTTCGTGCGTTCCAGTCACCAGCAACAAACAGTATGTCGCCTCTGAAAATTCCGTTGATGGTCTCTTGCAATTGGTCGTAGAACTCATCTTTCACATCTGAATCAGCTGCGAGGGTTGGTGCGTAGACGGCTACGACTGTGATGTTAAAAGGTTTCCCTCTCAGTCGGACCGTTGCGATCCTCGGTGATACAGGATTCCAAGCCAGCATGGCTCTCTGCGCTGTAGGACCAAGTAAAATGGCTACACCGTGTTGTCCGGACCCGTCAACTGGTCCGCTGTGATGCATCAAGTATGTTGTTTCTGCCGACGGTACTTTTATCTTCGTTGATCCCGTGCCGGGCAGTCGGACTTCAGACAGGCATGCAACTTCAATCTGGTAGTCATATAAAGATTTGGCCGTGATTGCTTGGCTGCCGATATCAAGCAATGTTCGAACATTCCAACACCCGAAATAAATAGGTGTTTTCGCGCTGATAAAACCAGATAGCTTTTCACTTGACACCCTAGCCTCTGGGGGAGCACAGGGCGCGTCGCTTGCCGGGGACGCCGTAGCATGAACGGTATTCATAGATTGTGACATTTTCATGGAGTTTCTTGGGAATTTGGTACAAGTGGTGCTTCTTACAGTAAAACATTAGGCTATTTTGGCTTTTGTATAGCTGTACATGATGATGATGATGATGATGATGAGTACAAATATTATTTTCCCGAGTGTAGTCTTTCCTTTCCATTTGTTCCGCAAATTTATGTTGGCCACTTGATAACAGCGCAGGTGCAGATTGCAGTGTTGAATGTTCATATTGCTTCGAAATTTCTGTCTTCGTATGTGCAGCTGTTTTTTCCCTTTCAGCTTGTTGCCAATCCAATCGAATGTTGGTTGAGTTTGATCGAATGGGGTGTTTGGTCTTACCTGGATGCTGGTAAATTGTTGTTTGGTTTTTTGATTCGTAGAAAGTCGACTAAAATATTATGCTGATGAATCTTTTGAATATTTAGGCCACGTGTTTATTGTTTTATATAAAGGGCTTCATAAATATATAATAATTGTTCTAATTTTGCTTTATATATAATTGTGGAATTGGTCAAATTTGCTGGATGTCCCGTTTCCAATATATGATCGAGAACAGCTGGTTTTCATGCCGATGCCAAGCCTTTTTAAACAATTTCTGTGATAAATGTTGCTGGATTCTGTTAATCAATTGCTTCTTCGTATGTCCAATATATGTTTTACCGCACATACATGAGAATTTGTAGACTATGAATGATTTGGAGAGAATTCGAAATTGGGATGTACTTAATGGGATATTAACTTTAACACTGCGAAAATTCTACTTAGTTATTACATTTAGCCACCGTGCAATTATTGAGGTCGGTACTTCGCCTCTAAATGGTAAGTTTAGGAAAACCTGCTTGACGGTATTCTCTCTAGAGCGAATCTTACGTGGTCTGATGTTGACATCAGTGAACCGAAGGCAATGAGCATTATAAAGATGATTAAAGATCGAGGTCAGCCTTTTATCCGTAAGGAACTAAACACTTGTATTGCAGCCATTTGTGTGAGTGCCAAACTTCTGGAATGAATTACGTTCTTCAAATCGTGTTTGCAGTCAGATGTAACAAAAGGATTCCCCAAGCTGTACAGGAGAAGCAACCAGAAACCGACGAATAAACTTATAAGCCGCTTATTGCTTAATGCCATCGAGGAAAACCAATCAAAACTGCAAAATGCTGAGACAAGCATTCAATCACTGGGTTGCCAAAATGCAGGACTGAACGACAGCGAATACAACGAAGATTGAAACGTTGATGAAAATAACAGCTGACAAAGAAAATAAGGACCTCACAAGAGACCTAGAAAAATTTTCTACACAATCGAAATTTCCCACAAATCCTTGTGAATTTATTCACAATTATTCAAAATTGATCTTTTAAAAACACCTGTAAGAATTTCTCTCCTTAGGAGCAAAATTCTATATTACCAAGAGAAACCTGAGCGAGCGCAACAATATTTACATCCAGGATGGAATGGAAAATTTCTACCATGACTTAACTAAAGACACCGCCAACAGGCATTCAGTGTACAAGGACTGAAAGCTGAGATAGCGCACTAGAACAATACAAAAAGGAATTCAAAGGCAACCAAATCATCACAAAGAAGCACATAGACGAACTACGAAAACTATAATCAGACAAATCTATATAACGAACCACATCCAACAAAGGATCAAGAATTGTTATAATTGAAGTTATAAGTATAGAAGTTCCATAAGCGAGATTATTATTGATCAACCGAAATTCAAACCAGACATCAAACAGAAAGATTATTCAACAAATATGGAATGAAGAATAAATACAATACTGAAAAAGATGGAAAAACACGTCTTATCGTCGATGGCTGATTCCGATATTAGATCAAAACCCATAGAAGACATCCAAAAGGCCAAACCCGTCGGACCAAACATCGCAAGACTGTACGGAAAACCAAAAACACATAAAGCCTTGACAGTCTTAAGAGCTCCTCCTATGCGGCCCATTATGTCAATGAGTAATGCACTGCAACATAAAGCAGCTAAGTTTCTCTACAAAATACTTCAAAAATTACGAAATATCATAAACGCAAACACCATCAAGGGCTCTTTTGGGCTAGCAGATGAACTGAAGGGCAACAATATTCTACAGAATAAGTTTGTCTCGCTTGACTTCTCATCCTTATTTACGAACATTCCACTAGATAAGACAACGACAATTTTGTGTGACATGATTAAAAATGAGTTTTACGATTTTCCTATAGACACCAATGATATCAAAGACCTCATATTAGCACGAAAAAAACGGGCAATTTACATTTGAAGGGAAATACTTCCATCAGACCAATGATATAGCTATGCGAAGCTGCACTGAACCCCTCCTGGCAGATGTTTGCATGCATCATCTTGAACAAACGAACCTAAAATGTATAAATGACCAGAGCGCACTCTACAAAAGGTATGTAGTTTATATATTATTGTTAATCCCAGAAACAGCAGACCCATCCGAAATCCTCAATCAAGCCAATGAAGCCGATCCAGATATCAAATTCACCCTCGAGATAGAGAAAGACAATAGCTTTCCCTTCATGGACAGCGAACTTAATCGAGAAAAAAATGATGATTTGACACTGGCCACACACAGAAAATCCACTTTCACCAGGCAATACATTCCTTAAACAACAGCAATCTGCTAAAATCCCACAAAAGAAACTTTATTAACAACCTAGCAAACAGAATCAGGAAGGTCTGCTCTGAACACAAGATCGAGGAAGAACTGGGCTACCTGAGAAAAATTTTGCTAATGAACAACTACCTAGAGCGGTTTATTGATGTGACAAACAGACCACATAAGGTTCGCACCTGACCCATTAATTACTTACATATGTCAGTATAAATGCGTCAAGGTGGCTCTGTGGTTAGGGCACCAGATTCCGAAGCAGACGCTCCTAGTTTCGAGCCCTGTCATTGGCAAATTCCAGCCAGTACGTGATGAGTTCCTAATAAGGACGAAACCGGTCTACTGGATGAATTGCTATTTCTACACTATACACAATTCTTAGTTTATATTGGCAAATGTATGTACATAAAGGAACAGGTGTTGGCATCATAATCGCAACCTCGATTGTAGTAATTGTTGTCTAAGCCCGCGAAACCAATGTTCGTTTAGTTATTTTATCTGATTATTGTATTTAGCAAAAATAGAATCATTGTCCACTATTAAGTCGTTTACTTCTAATTCAAAGCTTTGGTCATCTGTAAATTTGAGATAAATAGATCGATAAATGTTTATGATAATTTTTGCCTATTCAATGTAACGTGTTTACCATAGGTGCATACCCCGGTCAGGGAGCGCCAGTCTTTTACCCATCAAACCAAGCACCAATGCCGCCGTATCCGCCTACAGCAGCATATCCGACTGGTGCAACGTATCCTGGAGCTGCTTATCCGCAGGCAGCACCTATGAATAATTCATTTGCACCGTTTCCGGCACCAACAGCTTGTAAGTTATTTTACTGAGCAATTGAAACGATTAAATTATGTGCATTGGCTCATCCTAGTGAAATATGGGATTTTTTGCCTCCGTCTGTTTAATTGTATTTATCATTCTTCGTTTCAGCCAATTTTTAGAGGAATAAATTTTATTATTTTCTAGGTTGTTATTTTGATTGTGTTGTATCTATCTCTTCGTATTTCTCGCTTTCCGTTCTCGATATATTCTAAAGAAGCATACACGCATATATGCGTAGTACCGGCTCCTATTTATGAGTAGACGTTAGGCACGAAACGAATGTGCACATGATACTATAATTTCAGTTGATACTGACTTTTTTGTCTTTTTGGTCATATTTTAACTAATTTGTTACTAGTTGCGCAACACCTATTCACAGTTGCATATGTATTAGTTCTCTGCCAAAACCAGTATCTAACTGTGGCATATTTAATTGAATAATGTAATAATAACCGCGAAATTTGATATCGATCACGGCCGGAGTGTATGGATTCGCTGGAGCAACAGGTGTTCAGAGGTAATTGTAATTCTCAATTTTGGTGAACTTAAGCGTACTTGAAATCCAATGTGTCGGTACCATGTGCTGACTCGGCAACCATAGTGTTGGTATCAGGTACTGACGCAGTAGACAGTTTGTCACCTTACAGGCTTGGTATACAACACAAACACACACACACACATATATATATATATATATATATATATATATATATATATATATATATATATATATATATGACATAGTGAGTTGGCTTTGAAGTCGCATTGTCGAAGACTTTATACGAAGCAAGCTTTACTGCTACAGGCTTACACATTCGTATAGGCGATTTCACCATCCAATTTTCCTACGTTCCACGCCCAACTAAATAGTTCAGACTTCTACCTAAGAATAAACCTCAGATAGACGAAGGCAAACTCGAACAGTTGTCTTTGTAACAAAAATACAGAGCTTACCTCAAATTGATTTAATCTGGTCTTGATGATGATGATGTTTATTAACACCATCATAATTGTCATCGCCACAGTCATCCATACAAAAGTTGTTAGTAACTGAGACTTCACTGTCACATAACCATGAGAAGAGAAAACTAAATTAAGAAATGCAATAGGCGAAATTTATTTTTTTTAAAACAAAGAAAAATTGCAAACGTTTTCGTAAAAATTATGATTTATTACGGGATCTAGTTAATACGAGTATATTTGCTTAGATAAAACACAGAAATGAGGGAAACTAAACCTCTGCATAGCAACATTATGCCCAAGTCAGCTTTAACGAAAAACAACTGTTTCACGTCATAAACAAAACCAAACTTGCTTGCTAACTCTGCTCAATTAAGCAAATTACGAATATGATTCTACTAGAAATCTGTAATAGGAACTTCACGGAGTTTGACTTGTTGGCATATCGTGCAGAATTTCAAACCAAGAACCACGATGCGCACGTGGATTCCATCCTGCAGACGAGCGGGTCCTATACTACCCAATCTTAACATTGTTAACTTTAACTGTTTTTGCCAATGCAAAATCTGTTCAACTTGTTTCTTACGCCAATCTGGCGCTAGCTGAGAGAATACTGCCCCATTTTGCCATCGAACTGAGGGCACACACAAAACGTGAACGAGCTAGTGGAGTTGATGGAGCCTTAGCTATTTGTCCAACGACGAGCAATTGTTGGCCGATCTTGAAATACGCTTTCAGACGTCAGCCTTGGTTAGTCATTGTTGGTAACCTTCGTGTGCTACACTTCTCAAACAACGGTGGTGGAATGCCCCTAAGCGTCTAAAATAATTAACTCTGAGGGGCAAAATTTCACTAGCGTACAATAAATCTCTACGTGCAGATACGTTGTAAACAGGACGTTAAGGCAAACATGCTCTTATGTATGACGAATGTATATCTTTTACTTCGTAGCAATTCAGAATAAAACGATAATTATAAAACTTAATTAGTGGTGTCTCTCCGTTCCGACGGTTAAGTTCTCAAAATCCGTGCTGTTATTGACGCGTTCCAGTGATGAGAAAGGTAAATGACGTAGCTACCTCCTTTGTATTGAAAGACACGCTGCAATTTCAGCAGCTTTCAGTTCTCGTGTACAGTTAAATCCAAAGGATAGATTACCCATTGCCTTTGAAACTCGCCATTTTACACCACCTATATGACAGCGTGAAATACTCGCGTTTCTCCATACATGGTGAAAATTGGATAAAGTTACTCATATTCTCATCGTCATTCATACTGGCTGGGTTATTGATAGAGCTACCAGGACATCTAAACCTGTCAACTACGTCTACATCTTCACTTTGCAGTCGCAGTGTTGGAGTGAGTGGTGGTTGGTACTGTATTAGTATCTTGGGTCTAGATGGTGCGAATTTTATATCGAAGGACGGAGCATCGTCTGCTTCTCTATTCAAAGTGGCCATGACAGAATATAGATAGTCAAATAATAATACAATATCGTCTGCATAGTCAAGATCGACTAATCTAACGCCCAAAAGAACTTCAACGCCTGCATCTTACAACTCTGCGAGTTTTATCATAATCCAAGCCAGCAGGAATTTTACGCCTAGTTTTGCGTTTCTCCACATATCTTGCAGTCCAAATAACTATTTCTACGGTGGCCTACAATGCCACATACAGTAATACCTGCATTGTGCATAGTGGAACTTATCTTAGTCCAAAGTAAATTCTAATTTTCGTTATTTGCCTTGAATTTAGAATATCTTCATAGTTTTGTCGGAAAGACGCTTGGTCCAGTTTGCTTACATCTATTTGAGGTTAATTATTATTTATTTTAACGGAAAGCTTGAGTACAAATCTAAAACGGTTAAGTGCATGGTCGGAGACGACATACGTGTTCCACCGTTGTCTGGGGATAGGATGATGCCATGTGGCATGATGTATTACACCACGTCTGAAGCATGTGCTACTTAAATATTATCAGTGTTTCGCGGAGCTATCCAACAGTCGTTCAAAATTATCATCGCGCGTTGAGCTTAATATTTATCTTCCACTTAAATTAAATTCTGCGTTACCTAAGCATTCATGTCACCCATAACAAAGATTATATCTGAACTTCTTGTTCTGCTTAGCAAAGAGGTTAAGGCGGAGTAAATAGCTGTCCTTGCTGTGGCTTTGCTGTAGTCGAACAACCCAAATGCAGATACAACGAAGTGGCGACACTGATTAAGGTTTCCGGCATTGATTTTAGTGAATGTATTTAAGCATGCCTTACAAAGTTGGTTGTTTAAAAGAAACGTGTTGCACGACAGGGAATAGACTACCTTTTTCTCGAGTTGCGCTCCGACTTGTTTGCATCCGCTGTCTACCTGATTCCTCCATATATGGAGATCTTTTTCAATGGAAAGCACATCACACAAAAAAATTGGCAATCACTGTGTAGTGGAAAATTTTAGTTTAAATTGTTCCATTTATACTTGTTTTTAGATCTCTTAAGCATAACTTGTTTTTTTACTAGGTACGTGTATGCCAAATTAGTTTGTGTATTTGTCTGCATGTTTGCACTCATCAAAGTGCGATTACAGTGATTTAATAACAAATACATTACTTTACTGCGGCTGACTCCTTTTGGAGAATAAGCCGGCTTCATTTTCATGGAGTTTCTTGGGAATTTGGTACAAGTGGTGCCCCTCACCACTCGGTTTTTTGATCGAGGACGCACCTCTAGCCTTTGCACATCCAAGCGCAGTCTGCAAGGCAGCAGTAATTTGCATGGTTGCCGGTGGCTGTTGAGAGCTCATTCGCCATTCGGAAGTACGGGGTACTGTCCAGGAGTCCATGTAATCCTGTGGCTGTTGAACCCTTTTGTGGCGGGGAACACACGCCGAGTCATGGTGCCGTCGTCGGGCTCATGTGGTATTTTATAGGATATCCGATTGCCGGTCGGAAATCCACCACGCCCTGGTGACACCACCGCCATAGCCCCGTTAGCCCATGTACGATCAGCCATCGAGACATGGTTGACACCGTCGTACCACGTTGAGGAGGGGATGGACTTTACGACTCACTAGATAAGCGTATGTCATGACTGTTCTCGTTTGTTTTGGATTGAGGAGTAACCAAGTGCTGCATATGTACACTCATCCCATTGAAATAGCAGAGACTTAGCAACATCTGACTATTCACTAGATAGGCGTATGACACGTCTGTGTGTTGGTAAGTATGTGTGTAAGCGTTTGCTTAAGTCGGAGAAATAATCTGCTGCATATAATTCTCGGCATGTGTATCAGTCATTCAAGTGAAACTAAAATCATAACTGTCATCTAATATTTGCACATGTCAGACCTATTTTTGCATTTACTTTCCTAAATGAAATAACTACGAGTTGGTTTTTTACAAGGATCCGTTCAGTTAAGCAACTTTCAGTTCGTGAGCTAATGAAAATACCAACTCCCCATTTAACGGCTTGAGAAAACTCCGTCAATCCAGAGGTTCGGGACCAACAATAATGGTGCACCCAGTTCTGTAATGCTTGTAGGATTCTGTTTTCTGATTTCAGATGCGCAACATGTATCGATTTCTAATCTATCCAACGTGCGGGAGTTTCTTGTTCTCCAGTTTGTTTCACTATTCACACGTTAAGTGCGCTAAAAATAAAACCTATCACAGGTTTCATGAATGGCAGTTTACTTGAACTATTTTCTATATTTGGCTCAGTGATATGATCAACACTCACCATATTCATAGCATCTAATAGAGCGGTGTTGTTAGATTGAGAGGAGGAACGAGAAGGAAAAGAAACAGAATCGGAGATAAAGGCGTCTACAGTTGCCTGATTTTACCTATCCATCCTGCAATACTCAGCGCATCAGGCAGCCGTTTTCATCCTGTGCGACGGCCAGTGCAGTATGGATTCATTATAACTCATATGGTTCATGGTTACATGTGGACTGTAAAAGAACATTAGGTCGCCCATTCCTAGTGAGGATGATTTGTACTTTTTTTCTTCTCTTAGGCTGAAGCAACTATTTACTGTATATGTCGTGTCATAAACACAAATAGAAAAAAATATTAGGTCTGACATTAACCTGTTTCGACATACCATCTATTAGGTATATATATATATATATATATATATATATATATATATATATATATATATATATACTTACTTTACTTTACTGCGGCTGACTCCTTTTGGAGGATAAGCCGGCTCCATGTGACATTTCATGGAGTTTCTTGGGAATTTGGTACAAGTGGTGTCCCCTCACCACTCGATATATATATATATATATATATATATATATATATATATAATTAAACTTGCGGTAGGATTTAAAATATATATGATTTATCCATTTAAACATAACATTGCAAAAGTTATCAAATTTAACTCATTTACTCATCATCACTACCATCATGCTCATTATTATCGACATCAAGAGCAGCAATAAAAATGCCGTTTCTAGCCAAATCTTCATTTCCATATAACCATGAGAAACCACAAAATTTAAAGAATAAAAGACAAATTTAAAATTATAGAAAAAAAGAAATTTTAATAATAGTAATAAAGTAGATGAATTTATGGTGGGGTGGATCTAGTTAATATGAATTGTTTACCTAGATAACACAAGGAATTGAGGCAAGCTATACCTCAACGCAGCACAATTATTGAGTCAAAATCACGAATATACCTCGCAGCTACTTCTGCCCTACTGAGAAAAGAAAGTTCTAGTAGATTCTAGTAGAAATCCGCATCAAGATCGCCACTGAGCTCGTCTCGATGGAATATTGCGCGGTTTCCAGCAATAAACTATGATGCGCACGTGAATGACAATACAAGAGTGGCACTATGGAACTGGTTGGTTCAGAAATCTTATTGTTGATTCATATATCCTAACCCTTATTTAAAAGTCAATTGAACCATACAACGTATGCAAAGCAGATACGGAAATTGATCTCCTTTGACGCCACAGCTTCCCAGAATTTCGATCGAATTATTTATTTGATGAACTGGCATGCGTGGTGAGTAAAATTACCGGGTGGCTCCATGTATTTACATAGCTGCCAAAGCCGGATAGAGCGAAGATGTATGTAAATTTCGACGGCTGCCAATTATTATTTTGTGCCCCTAGAGACAGCTAGCATTATGGCACCAATCAGAAATACCTTGTTTGTCTGTAGCAAATCATCTATAATGACAGTTATCAAGACACTACGTTTTAATGTCATGTAAGGTGGGCACTTCCTTGGCGTACTTGTTTATGTGAAAAGGCGAAGAATTCGTGGCCGACTTTTTACTATATTTCGCTTGTCGAATGTGAATGCTTGTGAGTGCGTGAAGCGTTAATTTAGCACCATGTTAACGAGTTCTAGAAACCGACTGCCATAAATAGTCATTCCGGCAACGATGGTTGAACCTTGCTATTTCATATCACGGTGCGCAGTCAGCGTTTGGTTTCAGGTGGATAGTGACGGAATTAGAGCAAGAGAGAACCAGGCGCGATAGGCAAGTTGTGGCTCCTGAAGGAGACTGCCTTCGACACCTCAAAATTGGATATCGGGGCATATGATACACAAGTCTCGATTGGCCGATTATTTAAGAAACGGAAAGATCTTGGCACCCACCATCTATTCCCCTAAGGAGTGGACGACGTAATGATCTTTGACAACCCACAGATAGTCGTGAACAGTATAAAATAGTAATAATTGATTATTGTATCCGCTATGGCACAGGTAAATCCAGATCACTGTATCAGCTGAATTCGACAGTTTTTATGTCTGCCTCATTTACCTAAAGCTATCCTTTTTTCTGTTGAAGGAAATGTTTCTTTTAGCTACTATGAGTACTGTGGATATTTGTTAAATTTCTAGGTCAATATTAATGTTAACAAATATCGAAATTGGCTACAGCAAATTAGCATTCAAATAAAGGTAGCATGACTACATATCATTACATATGGCGCTAGAAAAGGCACATGGGGCTTTCTGAGAGATGTAGGTCTTCTAAGTTATGATTAAAGAATAAGCAACACGTATGCGTCTTTATAGATCCGCTGTGCAGTGTTAGTTAGATACTGTTTGTTGCGGAGAGCTAATATATATGCTCTTGTGCATTGTGTGTTGCGCGACTAGCAACAAAGTTCAAATAGGACCAGGATAAACCGAAGTCAGCATGATTCGAAAATATAATATCGTGCGCATTCGTTTCCTGCTTACTGGCGACTCATCAGTAGGGACCGGTATTACGCCCTTTCCCCACTATATTTGGATGAAGATTGTGGGGAAATTGTACTGTATGGGAGATTGTACGATCCAATTTTCCCATATTCCTCACCCAAATATATAGTGGGTAAAGGGCGTAATACCGGCTCCTACTGATCAGTTGCCAGTAAGCACGAAACGAATGTGCATGAGATTATACCTTCTGGAAAATAAATAAACTGCGATATTATTGCTTTAGTTACCAATTTTTTCTTAATGATAAGCCATTTTCATGAACTACCATAGTACCTGTGGACTAGTCCCCACTTCTTTGGCCCGACTTTGCTTTCAACCCATAAGTGATCTAGTTTGCCTTGCATATTTTGACTTTCCATAAGCAAATCATAAGTCTCTTCCAAAATAAACATGTTTATTGATGTCGATTAGAATCCGAGTCGTGAATAACTGGGTAGGGTGAAATCATTAATTTTTTTGGAGTGAAAAACACGTTATGAAAAGTCTGGCCGATGTAGTAGGCGAGACATTCTGTTAGCATGAGA
The DNA here is from genome assembly GCA_029291075.1 of Eudiplozoon nipponicum. Classification (NCBI taxonomy): domain Eukaryota; kingdom Metazoa; phylum Platyhelminthes; class Monogenea; order Mazocraeidea; family Diplozoidae; genus Eudiplozoon; species Eudiplozoon nipponicum. The sequence continues at coordinate 38,957 of JAQBSW010000813.1, read as the reverse complement.
ATATTTTTAATCAAATGTCAGAAAACAATATTAGACATGCAGCTGATCGTTTGCATGCTATGAGCAGTCAACGAAATTCGGTATGCCTTTCGTAGCATCTCTCTGACGGAATACTATCAGAACTGTATGCTATTTAGAATTATACACACTTCCAATCAATGCTAAACTGGGTTAGAATACGCTTTACCTTGTAAAATAATTTACTGATGCTTTATATTTAATTTAATGATTTCATGATTACAACGAAAGGGATAACTGATAACGATCAAGGCCAGAGTATGTGGATTTTCTGGAGCAACAGGTGTTCAGAAATGGTTGTAATTCTCAATTTTGTTGTACGCTAGCATTGCTTGAAACTCATTATGTTGGGATCAGGTACCGACTCAACAACCTTATTGTTGGTACACTTTACAGGCTCGATATATATCGTATATAGTTGGTTGGCTTTTATGTCGAATAGTCTAATAATTTGTATGAAGCTGATTCCACTACTACAGGTATTCACATTCGTATAGGAAATTGTACCACATTCCTTGACATAACATATAGCGCATATTGGGCGTAATACCGGCTCCTACTGACGAGCCGCCAGTAAGCACGAAACGAATGTGCACATGATATTATACCTTTAGTTCTTGCTGACTTTGGTTTATCCTTCTGGTCACAACTGAACTAATTGGTTACTAGGCGCGTAACACCTAATACACAAAAGCATGGCAATTTCTTAATTGGATTGTCGCAGACTTTTAATTAGACAAACTTACAGTTTAAGAATTAATCGAACATTGGTTGCACTGTGGTGGGGATTGCAATCATTTAAGTCAAGGTTGCTATCTTGATGTAAGCACCAGTCCCATTGTATACATACATTTGTCAATATGCACTAAATATTGTGTGATGTATAAAAGGCAATTCATCCAGTAGACCGGTTTCGTCCTTAATGGTAATTGGTCAGTTACTGTCCAGAATTTTACGCGGGCACGACTCGAACCTTTGCACATCTACTTTAGAATTTGTTACTTTAACCACTGTGCCAGTACGACAGTGTGGTTCAGTGGTTAAAGCAACAGATTTCGAAGCAGACGCGCCAGTCTCCGGCAAATTCTAGGAAGTATGTGAGTAGTTCATAATATGGACAACACCGGTCTACTAAGTGAATACTGACAAATGTATGTATATAATGGGACTGGTGCTTACATCAAGATAGCTACCTTGATTTAAATGATTGCTATCACCACAGCAGTGCAACAAATGTTAGATTAATTTTTAAACTTCAACAGTTTGTCTACTTTAGAAAGTTAGCAACAACCCAATTAAGCAATTGCCGTGCTTTTTTATATTAGGTGTTACGCGCCTAGTAACAAATTAGTTCAAAACATGACCAGAAGGATAAACCAAAGTCAGCATTTATATAATGGAACCGAAGTTTAGGAGAAGAAAGCCGATTGCGCAGTTCTGGTGGTTTGAAATTGGTCTTTGATCTAAAAGTATCTACAATTTCAACTTTTTTCTTGAATTAAAATGATTTTATGTTGTATGCGTTATTATTATTATTATTATTAAAGCGACTGTTGAACCCGAACCAAGCTCTGGAAACGGTAAGAATTCGTAGACTTTATTACCTTGTGTGTATTGATCTTGTTGTTGTGATTTGTAGTAAGACAAGATTTTATGCTATTTGCAATCTCATACTGATTAAAGATAACACTATAAACTGTATTTTTCAATTATTATCAGTTTTCGGTGTGTGCAAACTATGTTCCACTGTGTGGAATTTTAACAAGCAATGCGTTTTGACAATCACAGATTTTTCTTAGTTTTTCTCGTCACTTAAACACACCTTGATTTTTGTCATATTGAACTATATCTCTGAATTGGAATGTGGTTAATTCACTCAAATCCATCATAAAATCAACATCAGCTTTTCAAAACTGGTGCTTCACTATGGAAAGTAAAAAAAATTGTACAACGAAGAAATAATGATGTTTTTAAAAACACTATGTACCTAGCGTAAATGGAAAAACCTACCTAAGCAGCACAGAATCGTGGTATCCATACACCACATACGCTATATTAACTAAGCAACAGAGTACCGTTAACATCATGGACAACATTACATGTATATTAAGAAAACTGAAGGTCTGTTGTCACATAACCATGCTGTAGAGGAAAACTAAGAAGTACGTTATGCAATTAAACAATCATTGATTGCACTGGTGGTGGTAACAATCCTGTAAATCAAGTTTTCGAGCTTTAAGTAAACACCAATCCCATTGTATTTAACCAGTCATCGAAAAAGATAGCAAAATTATGGTCAGTCACACGTACTGACTCGTTTATACCATTATTATAATCAAGGTTGCGGTCTTGATATAAACACCTGACCCATTAATATCTTACATATGTCAGTATAAACTAAGAATTGTATAATGTAGAAAAGGCAAGTCATCCAGTAGAACGGTTTCGTCCCTATTGGGAACTCATCATGTACTGGCCAGAATTTGCCGCGAACAGGACTCGAACCTGGGCACGTCTGCTTCGGAATCTGGTGCTCTAACCACTGAGCCATCCTGCCGCACACTACACTGCACACAATTTTCAGTTATATACTAACTAATTTAACTTGGTTAGTCTATTTTTCCTTTTAGGTGGAGCTCATATTGCATCCATTTAGACCCAAAGTTCCATGATCATCATCATACTGACTAGCGATAATCGATCCACATTGCATATTTATAGAAAGCTCTCACATCTAGTAGTCTCGCATACATTTTATTTGACTGGTAATGTAGGTAGCGCGTTGTCAGATACCGTAGTAATAGAACATTGAAATTTAATTGTTGCAAATCTGACAGTGAATACGTGTCTACAATCGCGCAACACACAATTAAAACATAGCATCTATGTTCATCAGATGTAGCGTTTAAGTTACTTACCAAATGCACCTACAGAAATAAATTTATGAAGCGCTGTAGATGCACAAATTGCAGTCCGATTTATGCAAGCGATGAAGGCATGCTCGGACAGGTAGCCTGATTTTGAGGTGATGCATTCAAATTATTGGACAATCCCTTTTCCTACTGTCTCTGTTTCAATTTTCTATTTGTTTAGCTTTTTGAAATTTCATAAATGTGGTTTCCGGTAGATACTTGAAAAGAAGAATGCAATTTTGCTTGTATTTACCAAAATTGCTTTCTATCTTTGCTTTCTGAAATTGAAATGTGCATTTGATTACAATTCCCATTGAAAATTATCTTAAATTTCAGTTATTATGCATTCGTTGCAAATTGCATTCACCGCTCTGTCAATATCTAAATATGTAAGCGAACTAAAACAATTAAATCGTGCACGAGGCAGGTGCATTGTATGATTTCATAATCAAAGTGTTACGCCTTCTTGCAAGACACTAATTTGGTCCTCATTGAGGCGTTGACTCTTATCTGTGTTTGTGTTTTTTTGTTTTATTCGGCAGCTAGCAATATTCTCTGTTTCGCGCCTTAAGCCCGTCTGAGTTTTAATTATTTATTTTTGTATCAGCAGATCGGCGCACAATTTTGTTTATCTTCCTTTGAGCACCATTCGCCTTTTTTAAAAATGCCGAATGAATTTAGCAGCCTCGTTCTGTTGATTTTTGTTTATTGTGGTTACTTTTGTTTGTACATATTAACTATTTCCTATTTTATAACAGGTTAGTTCATATTGGACTAGAAGTTTATTCCGAAGACAGAATGCTCATAATGTGGTCTTTATTAGGCATCTCATCAGTAAAAACTGGCACGAGTCAAATTAACAATATATTTCTTTAAATCAAATTTGAATGCTTGATATGGACACCACTTCTATTATATTTTATCAGTCGCACAAAATAAAAACTTTCTTCAGTCACACGTAATGATGCGTTTTTTATTTTATATGGTCATCATCAGATCACGACGGAAAACGGACTATTAAGGATCAAGCCGCATTACATGTGTAAGGAAAGTAAAATTAGATATGCGGCTCTTACCTATAGTAATCTAGCATACCTTTTACTTTACTTAAAATGTCGGTTGCTTAATTTTTATGCCGCCACGAACATTAACGTTTTGCAACTTTCGCCACGTTTAATAATAATCGCTTGTGCGGATGATAATAACATTTTTTTCCAAATATTTTGCGAGCTCTAGATAAACACCAATCGCATTATATCTAACCAGTTTAAATAACCGCCAATTTCATTTGATCTAACCAGTTGAAATAACCGCAATATATGTGCTCAATGCATGTGGAACATTTGGATGGGTAATTTTTCTGCTTGTCTTCACGTTAAAACGGTAGTACAGTCAGCTACATATGACGATTATATTTGTTATGTACTAAAATCTGTAAAAATGTCATTGCAAACATGCAAATAAACTTCATATCTACTCATGTGTGTGCATACAAAATGAACAACAGTACAAAATTATTTAATAGCCTTTGCTTCATTGCCACATAACCATGCGAAGAAAGAAAGAAATATAATAATAATAATAAAAAGTAGTAGTTGTATTAGTTTTATTAAAAGTTGAAGTAGTAGTGATTGTAACAATAGTAGTAGTAGTAGTAGTAGTAGTAGTAGTAGTAGTAGTAGTAGTAGTAGTTGTAGTAGTAGTAGTAGCAGTAGCAGCAGTAGCAGCAGTAGTAGTAGTGGTAGTGGTAGTAGTAGTAGTAGTAGTAGTAGTAGTAGTAGTAGTATTAGCACCAGTAGTAATTGATAAAGATAAACAAAGCAGTTCATCTGGCCTAGATTAAGATATCTATCTAGACAACACAAAAAAAGGCCTTTTAAACCTCTAAAAAGAAAATTCTAAGCCAAATCAAATTTAAGTCGAGGCGGCATTGATGATACAACTCTTGTTTTTTTCACCATATCGCTTCAAAAATACGGTAAACCTCGCAGTTAGCATTGCCAAGACGAAGAATCTGCCATTAATCTGAAACTATTTCACAACAGACACGGTTCGGAGACATATCGCGCGGTTACCAAACAATAACTATGATGCGGATGTGGACCACATCTTGGCGGACGAATTCGTGCTATACTACCCGATTTGACTTTATCTGTTTCTGCGATGTCAAAATCTGTCTACGCTTTCTACTATGCATATTATGGCAAAAACTACCGTCAGTCACACGTACTAACGTGTTTCGATCTTCTATGATCATCATCAGAGCACGATAGCAAACTGATAATTCTCTTTTGAAAACATCTGAAACATATTTAACAATAATTGTTTGCGCGGGTGGTGGTAACAATTCTTTAAATCAAGTTTGCGAGCTTGAAGTAAACACCAATCCCATTGTATTTAACCAGTCGTCGAACAACATAACAAAACAACCACCAGCCGCAACGCACTGACGCGTTTCGACCTTCCATGATCATCATCAGAGTACGACGGCAAACTGACTATCGAGGATCAAACCGCATTGAATATATATGGAAATCAAATTTAGATATGCGGCTCTCATCTCTAGCAGTCTTGCATACATTGAACTTGACTGGAAATGTCGGCTACACAATTTCTACTCAGCTACGTGTAAATAAGCTTCACAATTAAACAATCATTTATTACGCGGGTGGTGATAACAATCCTTTGAATTAAGATTGAGGGCTTGATCTGAGCACCAATTTCATTTCTTTTAACCAGAAAAAAACTGTCGTTAGTCACATGCAATAACGCATTACGACCTTCCATGTTCATCTACAGAGCGCGACGGCGAACTGATAGCGAGGATCAAACCACAGTGCATATAATAGTAAAATCAAGAATAGATATGCGTCTCTCGCTCCAAGTAATCTCTCATATTACAGCTAAATACTGTTTGTTGCGAAGAGCTAATATATATGCAAGTATGTATTGGGTGTTACGAACCTAGTAGCAAATTATTTCAGTTGTGACCAGAAGGATAAACCAAAGGCAGCATGAACGGAAAGTGTAATCTCATGCACATTCGTTTCGTGCTTACTGGCGACTCATCAGTAGGAGCCGGTATTACGCCCTTTAACCACTACATATTTGGTAGAAGAATGTGGAATAATAATATATTGCGCTGAACCGGAAATGCCGGCTGCACAATTTCACTGTGGTCACGAACATTAATATTTTCAGCGTTCCCTACGTATATTTGGGTTATAAAGTTTAACAATCATTGATCACACGGGTGATGATAAACTTTCTTTAAATCAAGTTTGCAAGCTTTATATTAAGCAGTTTGTTGCCGAGCTCTGATGGTCATGATAGAAATTTGAAGCGCGTCAGTACGCATCATTTACTTTATTTTTTGTCATGTTTAGCATCTGGTTAGATGCAATGGGATTGTTGTTATTTTAAACTGGAGAACTTGATTCTAAAAATGGCTATAATCTTTGCGCAATCAATAAATTTTTTGTTGATTAGCGTTGCTTCTTACAATATGGATATATGTGCATATATAT